>CAJNJA010012002.1:0-12802 GCA_905231915.1 Symbiodinium necroappetens | reverse complement strand
AGATAGATAGATAGATAGGTGTGTGTGTGTATAAATATACATATATATATATACATATGTATACACATACACGTACGCATACATGCACATGCATGCATGCATGCATACAAAACAAAGTTAAGACTATGTGTTTGTAAAGGTATAGATCGGTATGACTCGGATTTGCATTACCAGGGCACGGCTTCGGCACATGTGACTGCGTTCCGGGCTGAGTTGCTGCACAAGTAACTAAGGAACGGCCGTTTAGGGTTCAGGGTTTAATAATTCCCAGGAGGTCTGAAGATGTTGGCTTCGTCTTCGTAGGTTTACTCCCGAATCTTCCAAATTCCCTTAACTACTCGGAGCATACTTCAAATCAGATTAGCGATCCTATTGTAAGTTAAGGTATGTTCCTTAATTCAGCGATAGTTGAGGATCTGGATCTTCAGGGTTTGGTGAAGGGTGTGGGGTTCAGGGTTTCGGCTCGGTTCCCCCAATATCTCGGTCGCAAAGGCTTCGGACAGCAGATTGAAGTGGATGCCGACCTGGCAGTACGGATCGAGCAGAGAAGATCTAGCACTCTAAGGGCTCCACTTTTCCACTGGAAGCGAACTTTGACTCAAACTGTAGAGAGCCTTTAGCCTGAGTGGAGCTCTTCGGAACCATCTCTTTCGACTCCTGGGGCCCTCAAAACCCAGTTTTGGGCACTTGCAGGTGGGGCTTGGGATCCGTCTTATCCGATGAGGCACCGGTGCACCGAAAGCCCATGACTTCCGATTTGAGGATATATTTCCCTTAAGCTAAGCAGCACTACAAGCAAATGTATTGACAATGGTACATTTGCATATCTGTTCGTGTTTGCTTGAGAAAATGAGCAAGGGAGAGATAGAGAGGTTTAGGGTTCAGGATTTAGGGTTCAGGGTTTAGCGTTCAGGGTTCAAGGTTTAGGGTTTAGGCTTCAGGGTTTGCAAGGTTTAGGGTTTAGGGTTCAGGGTTCAAGGTTTAGGGTTTAGGGCTCAGGGTTTAGGGTTCAGGGTTTAGGGTTCAGGGTTTAGTGGTTTAAGATAAATCCCAAAAGAAGACTATAAAACCCTCAGACTCTAAGGGCCCCACGAGCCCTCGGAAAGATCATCATATAGAAGCCTAATACTAAATAGCTGCTACTATTAGTGCCTTCGAGTGCCTTTTAGGGTTTAGGGTTTAGGGCTCCTTTTGTAAGAAAAGCTTCAAAGGCGCCCGAAACCCTTGTCTACTATACTTGCAAGGCCCTCGAAGCCCTACTCTCGGGTCAGAAACTTACAAGGCTCAAGTCCAAGCTGTGTACCCCCGAAACAAGCTACTCCCCTAGACCCTAAATCCGAACCCCGAAACCCTAAACCCCCACACCCTAAACCCTCAACCCTTAAATGTCAACTGCGGAACTGCTGAACCCCGCCTCGAAGAGCTTCCAGGCCCTTTTTCTGCAGAAACCCCTTTTCCGATGCTGGGCAGGTCCTCCAGACCACGGATGGCTCCGAGCGACGCAGGCAGCTTGCTGCATTCATGGGGCTTCGGCCTTCAGGACCAAATGACCCTTAAAAGTAGGGGCCCTATACCCTCATACTATGAATCCCGATATGGTATATGAACCGTAAACCCTTTTCGGGTTCTTTTGGTCCTTCAGGGGGTGGGATGTACGCTTCAAATGGGACCTTCGGTGATCGGTGTTGAAGACCCCTGAGCTCCCACCTATGGGGGTTTCGGGGTTTGGGTTGAGGGCAAAGGTATACCCTAAACCCTAAACCCTAAACCAAAGGTATACAAGACGGTGAAGACTCCACACCTGTTGTTGCTGCGACAAGCTGCAACTGGAGGCTCGATTGCCGAACCCTAAAACCCCAAGCCCTTATTGGGTTTAGGGTTTAGGGTTTAAGGTTTAGGACTTAGGGTGTAGGGTTCGGGGTTTAGGGTTTAGGGTTTGCGGTTTAGGGTTTAGGGCTTAAGGATTAAATCGTCAAATCGTGAACATCCACGAGGCACTTGGGAGCCTCTCGCAGATGGCTCGCTGGCGCACGACACCAGGCTCGTCCCCAACCCTGCAACAGCCCCAGAGAGTAGGGGGTAGGGGTTTAACATGCCGATGCTGACCAGACAAGCACGTATTTAGACAGAAACTATTGAAACGATTCATCCTGTCTCACTTTCAAGAATTTATGTTGAAGTGCATTTTTGGGTCTTGCAGGCTTTGCACTCCGCACCCAACGCCGCAAACCCTCAAACCCCTATACTGTGAAGCACCATACCCTAACGTTGCGCCCTCACTGAGAGAGAGGGAGACAGGGAGAGAGAGAGAGAGAGAGAGAGAGAGAGAGAGAAGGAGAGACAGAGAGAGAGAGAGAGATACATAGAGAGATAGAAGCACATAGAGAGACGGAGAGACAGAGAGAGACTTAGATATATCGGTAGGTAGATCTTCGACAATGTTGGATAGGCACATGAGTAGATAGATCTGTAGACAGACTTACGCGGCATGGTTCTCCTCATGTGTACGCGCGCTGGGGTTGCAGGGCAGTTTGGTGCATACAAAAAGAAGGACAAATCCTGAACCCTGAACCCTTAAACCTTCACCCTAAAAACCTAGAGCCCTAAAACCCCTAACACCCCCTAAACCCTAAGCATTAAGCCTTTAGCTTTCCATTTCCTAAACCCCGCGACCCACCGGCTCGAAGCCCTTGGCAGTGGGCAGGCTCGCGCGTGCGTGTCGGCAGCCGAGGCCCGATCCCATCTTGCACTAATGGGCCATGGTTTCGGGTTTAGGGGTTTAAGGGTCTAGGGGTTTAGGGTTTAGGGTTGAGGGGTTAGGGGTTGGGTTTAGGAGTTTAGGGGTGTAGGGTTTAGGGGTTTAGGGTTTTGGGTTTTGGGTCCTTTGATGGGATCTTTTAAGGGTTCCAGGGTTCTATATCGGGGTAATATATCGGGTAGGGGCCATGTAGCCAAACGGGTTCCTGTGAGGGCTCGATAACGGTACTGTAACGTGTCTATTAGGGTACCAAAAAGGGTTTAAGGGTAAGGGTTCTATTAGGGTACCAAAAATCCCAAACCCACTTTCTAAAAGGGGGTTTGGGGCATATAAAGGTCCACTTACCCAAATAATAGATACTTTGGCCCCAAAGTACTTATATGGGGCCACAGTACATACTATTTGGGCACATGGACCCCTAGGGCTGCTGTTCAGCACAGGCTTCCTCGTTGAAGAACCCTAAACCCCAAACTGCAGACCCTACCTTAACGCCACAGAACCTACCTTTCTAAGGACGTATATAAAGAAATTAGAATAAGGAACCCTCAAACGGTAGGTTATTTGGGGTCCAGGTAAACCCTGAACTCTAAACCCACGCTTACATGCGGAGTATGATTGGTGCTCCCTTGCATGGGACGAAACGAGGCCGCGTCTGAAAGCTGGAGCTCGCTGCCTAATTTCAAGACGTATCAATTCCGCGCACTTCGTGGCACACTTGACAGGTTTAGGGGTTTACGGGTTTAGGGTTTAGGGTTTAGGGCGGCATGTTTCAAGGTAATTGTTGTTGTTGAGCATTGGTGGCTTCTCCCTTAGACCCCTTTACCCTAATTCCTGAACCACAGGCCCCCCATCACCCCTCAAAAAGAACGGCAAACAACATATCCTGACAAGGCGTTTACAAACAGGACCTAGTCGTAGTTTAGTCGTAGTTGCTGGTTAGTCCCGAACCCCGATCCCCTTGAGCTTCGAATAGATCATGGACCCTAAGCCCTAAACCCCTGAACCCCAATAGTATGCAGGATGTCTCCGAGCCAGCACCGCCCTCAAGGCGGGTGCTGTCGGATTGTAGGTAAGAGCCCTACGAATTCAGCATTGAGTATAGAAGCCTAAATAACTACCGATACTATTCCTTAGTCCTTGTTATAAGTATACTGGCAGCCCGAAGCCCTATTCTACTTGTTACGCATCCAATCTTGCAGATTCAGCATCTGAGGGTTTAGAGGACTCCGTTTCATAATTATACTACAAAAGAGACTTCATCCGAGGGTTTTGTTGTCAAGGTTTGGGTCAAGCCCGTACAGAACCCTTCCGGGTTTAGGGTTCTGAGGTTTAGGGGTGTAGGGTTTAGGGAGTGGTGGTTCAAGGGTTTAAGGCGTAGCGGACGAGACTTTGTCATGATTTCCGAGGAGAGAAACTTCAGGGGCATTGGGTCTAGGGTGTAGGGTTTACCTGGGCCCTAAAGAACTTAAAGGAGATGTAGGGTTTGGCGCTTTGTGTTTAGGGTTTAGGGGTAAAGGAGAGGGGTTATTCAACCCACTTTCAGGATCATGGTAGCTATATGTAGAGCGTGGACGGCAGCTGCTCCTGGAACAAGTTTACGTTACTGCCAGACCAATTCATCACTGCCAGCGAAGGTTCAGTTCTACAAGCCCTTACCTCACCAAGCCCACCCCTCTTCCTCAGAACACACGCCCTAAACCTTCGATCATTTGCCACAAACCCTAAGCCCACGCCCGAAACTTTAGATCATGAAGACCCCAACTCCCCAAAGCTAGACTACAGTCCACTTCCTTCAGCCCCGGGGCCTGCTAAGTTGAGGGTTTAGGGCCTTTGGGGGTTTAGGGTTTAGAGGGGGGTTTAGGGTCACGAAACCCACGACCTCTCATCCCGTGGCTATTATGGGCTCAAGCCAGGCCATAGGGGAAATATCCTAGCCCTACTGCCTCCTTTCTTTTGCGCCTCCGAGCTTTCTTACATTCCGTGCATCGCCCCATGGCTGTAGAGGGGTTTAGGGTTTAGGGTTTTCCCAATCGTGGCTTTCAGGTTGGGTTCCTTTAAATTTAAAGTTTTGGATTTAGGACTTAGGGCTTTAAGGGGGTTTAGGGGTTTCGGGTTTATGGCTTTCGGCTCTTGGCTCGAAGTCTTCAGGAATTCGAGGTCGCAAGGCCTCATGTAGAGGTCTGACATCTCTCCTGCATCCCTTGATCGTCCCTATATCAGTATTTGAGTTTAGAGTTTAGGGTTTGTATACCCCCCCCCCCTCCCCGAAAAAAAATGAAAAAGAAAACTAGTCTACTAGACTTAGCAGTGCAACTATATTAAGCCTTTTGCTTTGAGCCGCGTGGCTGAAGATTCGTCCCGACAAGCCCGAAAACTTCCCCGAATGGTCCATGTATCCAAATAGTATATACTTCGGCCCCAAAGTACCTAGATAGGGACTACTTTAAGACCAAAGTATAATTATACTATTTGTCTAAGTGGACCCTTAGGGTTTCAAGCTGTATCAGGTGTTGCCCCGAAGACATAAGGCAGTAACCGAATAGACAGGATTTAGGAGCTTAGGTAGAATAACAAGCTTCAGTGATTCGTGGCTGAAGGCAAGTCTTAGCAGGCGGTGACAAGTTCTGCATTCAGCATCGTTGTTACCCGAGCTGTAGGTCACGTTTAACAAGCCGCCCAGTTTGCCGAAGACGGTTGGGTTGTCCAGGACGAAGCTCCCTAAGCCCTAAGCCTACTTCATGGCTCATGGGACTTTGTAGCGAGGATAAATAAGGTAACTATACTTTGTAATTATACTTATAACCGGAATTAAGGTACTTAAAACTGTATTTTGTAATTGTAAGTCCCACGAACCTCCAAGTAAAGATCTAAGTTTGTCGGGCATCCGTGTACGTAGGCTTGGAGGTCATCCTAAGGCACTAGTCCAGATGTTTGGAATTCGCAGAATCTGCGACTGAACTTGTTCGCCGCAAATTGCTTGATGTCCCGATCGGGGTGCTGGATAGGGTGAAGCAAACACTGAAGCATAGGCAGCGACAAGCAGCACGCCCCAAGACAACATAAATGCTGCTATAGATAGTTCCATACAACTTCCAGGCCTACCCAGACTCTCCATCCATTGTGGCTCTTTCTTTGTGGTTTAACCTATATAACTTAATCACCATGCCAGGCCTACAGCCTAAGCCGAGATGGAGCCCTAAACCCTAAACCCTGAACCAAGCTCCAAGATGTTCCGCTTCGCCGCGCTGATGCTTCCTTTTGCGCTCGCCGAGCCTTGTGCTCCCGATGATGCGCTTGAGCAAGCAAAGGGCTTTGAGGTGTAGGGTGTAGGGCCCTAAGCCCTAAGCCCTAAGCCCTGAACCCTACTGGGCTATGGGAGTTTAGGAGCTGGGGACTTGGGATTTAGAGATTCGGCATTGGGCTGAGGCTTTTGGTCACCGAAGCCCTCCGAAAGGCTTCGTAGGGCTGCGGTGTACGACCCCCCCTCTGAATGTGTTTGCAGCTCCTCTTCCCTCGTAAAAACCCAAACCCAAACTCCTTCAGCCCTACATGGAGCCTCTGAAACCTTCCTGTCTCGGGTTCCCATATATGATTTCAATATCTGCGTCCTCTGAAAAGGGAGGCTATTTGGGGTCCAGCTCAGTCCAAAACCTCCGCCCTCATCGGCTCCGTGCTGTTACAACCCGAAGCCCCGAAGCTTTTTCGGCAACGTCCCACGCCGAAAACCGTAGCCCTAAGTCCCCACCTCCATCCTCAGCCTCAGAGGCCCTGTAGCCGAAAGCCCATAGGAGTCTCGGAACCCTGAAGCCCGAGCCGTCCATCTCCTCTTCTGGAAGCTTCAGTTTAGCAGAATGGTGTACGGGCTTCCCGAAACAACATGTCAGCCTCGAAAGCCTCAACCCTAAACCCATCTCATTACTCGCGTCAAAGGCTACTCCAGGCATCACAACAGCTGATGCGGCATGTAGGACGTTTCGGTAGCTGCCAAGACCTCAAACGCTTTCAGTAGCCCTTAGGGAAACCCTGCATGTTAAGGGTGCTGGGTTTGCTGTACTGCTGCACAGTCAGAGCAACAAGAGAGCTCAGTGCCATATACCTGCCCGTGTCAGTACAAGCGGCCAATGACAATGAAAGAACATGGCATGGGACCCCCCCAGCATAATCCAAATTTCCTCATGCTTTCATGTTGAGGAAGACATCCCCATAAACTCCCGAAATCCCTACCACGATGCAACGGCCCAGACAACTCCAGGCCCCAAGCCCTCGAACCCTAAACCCTCGACCCTAAGCCCCTAAACCTTAAAAAAGCTCTCAGCTGCAACCCCAAAACTTAAACCGTAAAGCCTGCCTAATCCCTAAAACCGAGTTTGAAGCACGAGGCCATCTGCCGCGACAACGCAGCAAACGCCCAGAACTCGCTGTAACTCGGCTTCGCCCAAGACCCTCCACGATGTAACACCTGGGTTTAGGGTTTAGGGTTTAAGGTTTAGGGTGGTAAGGAGAGTGTAGTGCTTAGGGGCGTTGGGATTCGGGGGCTGAGCTTCGCGTTTCGGGTTTGCCTAGACCCCCGAACCAGCCTCTCTTCAGGACCAAAAAAAAGGACTCTATCAAAGCACACTTGGGTCCTGGTACGTGGTAGGGTTTAGGGTTCAGGGTAGGGAGGTTTCAGGGCTTAGGAGTTAATGTTGGAGGTGATATGCCTTTTGTAGGGTTTGGGGTTAGGGCTGCCAAATTACCAGAGACTTACTAGCTAGCAACGAGAGGATTTAGATTCAGATGTTGTGGCTAAAGGACTTGATGTAACTGGGTGGTGCTGCCTCGTGACTCGAACTGGTGGTCCAAGGCCACTGTGAAGGATTTTGTGACCCACCCCGAACTCTACACCCTAGACTCTAAACCCCAAACCCTTTTATACCCCCTGAATCCTAAACTTTAAACCCTTGAACCCCTACACCCTAAACTTTAAACCCTAAACTTTACACCCTCGAACCCCTAAACCCTGAACTCTAAACCCTGAAACCCGGTCAGCCCGGATCAGTGGAAGAAAACGGAGGTCCCACAGGGCACCAGACCCACCAGTCAAATTGGGGCTCAGGGTTTAAGATTTAGGGTTTTGGGTTTAGGATTTAGGGTTTGGAATTTGGGGTTTAGGGTTTGGGATGTAGGCTTGCGGGTTTAACTAGGGTTTAAGGTTCCGGCCCCTTTAGTTTAATGGTCCCGAAGATTTGGTAAGCGTGTTATATGGGTACTTCTCTAGATTACGGTCCCTTTGGGGTCCTTTGTTTCTGGGTGCTCTCAACAGGGGCCCTAATTTGGAGAACTACCCATACATGTAGATTGAATGGAACGCGTGTAGCCTGATTCGGGTGACCCTACGTTTTGGGGTGACAGGTAGCCCGAACTGGCGATACCCTACTTCTAGTCCCACTTTCCTTAAGCCAAAGGCTTCCAAAGTCGTTTGATCTTCCAAGTACTTTCGGAAACCGAAGCTTTGGGATTATTAGAGCTTGACCTACACACCATAACAGTATCTCTTAGCAGGGATTCTATAGTCTCTTCGCGTTGATGCAGGCATTATCCTGAACCCTAAACCCTAACAACCCTAAACGTAGTAAAAGATAGAATGAGCCCCACATCAGAATCAAAAGTTCTTTTTGTCGAAGTCGTTTAACGCCACATGGAGTGGTGCGTGCAGATAGAAGGTGATTTCATGTGAAGGTCGGAACAGTTTGTAGTAGGATGGACCCTTCTGTGTATCTTGGATACATCGTAAACACTAAAGCCTAATGCTTAAAGCCATGGTCTAAAGATTGAGTCACTCCATCGCGGTAAGCGGAGGAGCAAGACCTGTACAACACATTCTGTGATGCCTCGAGGCTGCAGCACGAGATCCGGCAACTGCATGCAGACAGCAAGCTGCAGAAGGAGCCCGGCATAGCCCTAACTAAATCCCTAAACCCTAAATTTGCTAAACCCTAAGCCCTAAACCCTAAACCCTTAAACCCTAAACCCTAAGCCCTAAACCCTAAACCCTAAACCTGCTTGTGCTTTGAGGCTTGGGGCAAGCCTAGACCCGAAGTCAAGAGCCTAGGCCCTGAACGCATATTCCTGGGTTTTTGCAGCTCCTATACCCCAAGAAGGCAGGTTTTTTCTAGGGCCCCGGGAAAGCCTTAGCACGATCGATGAATAAAGTATATTCGTTCGGGAATCTGGAGAGGGGTTCTACAGAGGGTGTGGGGATTAGAGGTTGTTAAAAAGGCAAACCAACATAGAAGTCTGAAAGATCCTTTCAGCAAGTCTATCACAGCTTTCATGAACCCTGTGCTGCAAACCCCCAAGTTGTATTCCACACTGCATGCAGAGCTGAGAATCTGACGCGCTCAGGAGGCTTCAGGACGTCTGGGTCGTGAAGATGATATATATATATATATACACACACACATCGAGTATGTAGTCAGGCATTGAAGGGTTTCTATATGTTATAGCTCTAAGACATGATTTTATAACATTAATACATGGACCCGGCTAACCGGTTTGGGGGTTGGGTATTCCCTGAGCCCTACGCCTTAACTGAAAACCCCGGCTCTCCCTGAACCCAACACCCGACGCGCTACATGGAGCAGCCGAGGTGTCACGGATGCAAACATATATCAATATAAGTACAAATGTAAATGTAAATATAAGTATAAATAAATACATGTATATATATATATATAAAAATGTAAATAAGTATAAACAAAAAAAGATAAATATACAAATATATATATATATATATATATTTATTTATTTTTATATTTATACATATATATAGATAGATTTGTATATTTGTTCGAGCAGCACTTCCTTTCAGAGTTTTTCTGCATCCGGCGTAGCCCGAACTCCATCTCCAGGCCCCAAGTCGTAGAGACGATTCGCGCAGGATAACGAAACTGCCGGCAAGCACAAGCAGAATGCGACTGCACCCTGGCTCCAATTAAGTACCATAAACCTCAAACCTAAACCGATCACTGGTTCACAGTGCCATCCAAGTGTTTGCTTTCTTGTCCTGGCTGGCCTTAAGCATGCATGTTATTGGCAATCAGTTTTGGAGTTCATGCCTTGGTACTTATACGTAGTAGTCTTATAAATTGCCAAAGTTGCCAACTTCATGTGTCTGTCAGAACCCTGAGCAAAAGGTAGGTCTTTTCGTTGCAGAGTATTTTGATACCCAGGCAAACCCACTACCTTTGACGCTGAACCCTAATTCGAGGCTGTAAGTATCGACGACCGACGGGCTTCTTTGGCAATAACGGGGAGGGGGCGTCGTAGATTAATGAATGGCATATTGCTTAAATCGGTTTAGGGCTTTGGGTTTAGGGTTCTTATAGACCCTGGTAGGATCCGTAAATTTATTTTGTCCGGTAGCCTGAGCTTCCCAAATTTAAAGGTAACCAGGGCAGTTCTTGGTCTTCTTTCTCGCTAGAGCCATGTCCAACGTAAATCCATCCTTGCTGGGTATATCTCTATGTCTGCATTGTACACATATACCTATTCTGTTTGTATAAAAACAAACAAGTATTTATGTGTGTATACATATATATATATATATGTGTGTGTGTGTATATGGAGAGAGAGAGAGAGAGAGGCAGAGACACAGAGAGATAGAGCCAGAGTGAGAAGGGCGACACCAATGGATGTGAAAATGCAAGCGAACATGCATATACATCCATTTCAATGGGCTGAAGCATTTGCACTATGGAGGAGTGGTGGTTAGGCTTCTAAGGCTTGTAGCGGAGCTTACAAGTTAGTTTTTGTTGGCTTGAGATGATCAATGCTTAAGGTGATTCTGCATGTATGGCATGAAGCCATGGAAGCCGTGTTTAGGGCTTTTGGGTTCAAGGTTGAGTGTTTGAGCTTTTAGGGTTCAAGGTTTTCGCCTGCATGTTCCCTTTCAGCTTGTACACCCTTCAACAAAGATTTAAGTAAAGGACACGTCAATCCTCGGCAAGCCCTAGAAAAGAGCCAGCCCGTTGTGACAGGGGGTGGACAAATGCGCCGCTTGGATGCTTGTGTTGTCGGCGTAGACTTACCCAGTGTCCTTAGTCAATGTAGCAATGTAGCCGCTTCTAGTTGCCCGGGAGCTTGAAAGCGTGGTGCTGTTGCAGGATTGGGTTATTCACCCGAAGGGCCTAAATACCTCATCAAATACTTTCCCAAATACCAACCTCCAAGTCTGCGATCCTAAACCCAAGTACTGTACCTGACGATTGGGATCTGTCGCGAGTGGTGGACATGCCTTCCAATGACACCGAATCCCCCGAGAGCGCACAAGAGCCATGAGCATTTTCTCATGTTTTGTGGGCTGCTTCCCAGACCCCGAGGCATCCAGGAGGTTTCGGTTTAGTAGATATTTTTAGGGTTTGGGGCTGTAAGGTTCAGCATTATGGAGTCAAGGGTTATTCCCCAAACCTGTTCACCAACAGGCGTCGCTTTCGTAGGTATTTACAGGGTTTTCTTCGTCGATGTGTGGGCTCAGGCAACGTTTTGAAGGTGAATTTTTCAGGCTCAGCATTCAACCCTAACCCTAAACCCTAAACCTCTCAGGGTTTGTTGGGTTGGTTTTGGATGTGCGACGTTTATCGGCGTGATAGGATCCGGTAGCAGAAACCCCTGTCTGAAGAAAGAGCAGCAAAGTCCTACAACATGTAGAGGGTCGCTTCCAGTGGGCAGCACGCAAACGAAATGCACATGATACTGTACATTCAACACAGTCTGCATCCCTAACCCAAGTCAAGTCAGTATATCAGGAGCTCTTCTAATCTTGGTCCAACAGAAACCCTGTGAAACAGGTAGCCCTATCCCAAGAGAACTGTGTAGCAGAGCACCCATTCCACCGTACAGCTGCATGTGACGAATAATCTCATCTGCAAAAATCTCGTGTGACAGAAGGTTCCAAGCAAGAGACCCCCTATGCCCAAAATCACACAACAGCAAGGTACTACATTCATCAAAGCCACCACTACAAGGAAGGTAAACGACAACTGCACGCACCAGATTTGAAGAACAAAGATAGTATAGTGGCTTGAGGAAGTACATACAGTTGCCAATATTGGGCACTAGCCCTAGTGTACCTAATGCAGAGTATAATACACCCAGATTCCCAACAGCTTACGACTTAGCCGCCCCCCCCCCCCCCCCCCCCCGGCCCCGCGCCGCACCCGCCCACAATCCCTCGACCCTAAACCGAAAAACCCTCCCACAATCCCTCGACCCTAAACCCTAAACCCTAAGACCCAGGTTCAAGGTGACCCTGCGTGTTGCTTCACTCAAGGCGACTTGGGGAGTTTTGGCTTTACCGGTTCGGTTGTGGGTTTAGGGTTTCGGCGTAAGGGGTTCAGGCGGTTTATGGGGTTTCGGCTGAAGGGGTTCAGGGGGTTTAGGGTTTACGAGGTTTAGGGCTTTGTGGGTTCAGGGCTGTTTCAGAAGCTGTTTGCTTGGTTTGGGTATGATAGCCTGGATTGAAGGTATTTTGGGACGGAGCTTTGCATGGAATGGCTCTCACATAGCCATAATTGCTGAGAGTGAGAGGTATGCATGCTGTTCTCGAACCTTACGTGCAAACTCAGCTACCTTCGAGCAACGGAATCAAGGCCCGTTGCTGGGCTCGGGCCAAAGCAACATCTCCGGTGTTTTATGTCGTCCTGATAGTACAGCCCGTGCAAACTTCTAGAGCGTATAGAAGCCCACAAACCCCAACTCAGGGACTCAGGGAACACCATCCGACGGGCTTCATAAGTTGTACCCTTGGGGTTTAGGATCTAGCGTCTCCTTTGTGGATGTTCCCTCAATCGGGTTTAGGATCCTGGTGCAAAAAAATAGGTACGCAACCCCAAACAGGAACTACAATGGACTCTAACGCAGCAACTACAACGGAAAACATAGGTAATATAGAAGACGGAATCATGAACTACTAGCATTGTTGCCTTATGGTCCCTATAATAAAGCTCACGGTATCTTTGTCTTTGCAAATATACCACAGCTCAGAACCCCCCCCCCCCCCCCCCC
>CAJNJA010012001.1:0-13356 GCA_905231915.1 Symbiodinium necroappetens | reverse complement strand
TGTGCAAGCCAAGTGTGCCGGTCTTTCTAGTACCCTACCTGATCCCTACGCTCAAAATGTGCAAATCCTGGGCCAAGAAGCCTGCAGCCAATGAGAAAAAGGGCCGAACATCGCCCGGTCTCCGGCTTAGGGTTAAGATCTCCGGTTCTCCAAGCTGTTGAGAGTCGAACTTGAGAAGCAAGAACTACACTTAAACCCTCAAACCTCGCAGACCGACACAAACCCTCAAAACCGCAAAGCCTGAAATCCTCCAGACCCTAGCGGGAAAGGCCCCAAACCCCAAACCCTCCAATCCAAACTCTCAAGCTCTCAAAGCCCTAAACCTCATTTCCGAAGCACCGAGGAAAAAGCGCCCGTGCCAGCCCCCGAGCATTTTTGAATGTACGCTTACAGTAGGAACGCATCATCTTGTTGGTGCTTCAGGGTGAAGTCGGAAAGTCGATCCCAGGACTGCTCTCTATGAAATCCCTTACAGTAGTCCTGACAGTCTCCCCTCTGCTCGCCCTTCAGCACCAGTAGGTAAGTTATGGTCCGTCTATAAACATTGCTACAAAATAATATACTTTATATGTCAAAAGCCTTTTCGAATTGGCTTCCCCCTATATAACTCCGCGCCCGTCTATGAAGGATGAAGGTTTAGGGCTTACAGATTAGGGCTTTGGGGGTTTAGGGTTTTAGGGCTTACGGCTTTAGGGTTGGTTGGGGCCGTGAAACTCGGTTTCCGATCAACAGGTCTGACGCTTCGCGCACCTGTGAGAGAGAGAGGGTTTTAGGGTTTAGGAGCCAAGGGTTTTAGGGTAGAGGGTATGAGGGTTTTAGAGCTTTAGAATGCTTTAGGATGCTTTAGGGCTTGAGGGTTTTAGGATTTACGGTTTAGGGTTGTTGACCTGTGACAGGACGTGATGGTTGCGTACGTCGAGGCTTCGATTTGGGTGCTACCTTACTGAGTACAGGGTTTATAGGGCTTAGGAGGCATATTCAGCGGGTTGATTTTCGGCTTCGCAGAGCGAGTCCTGACGTTCCTGTAGGGAGATGTGCATCAGTCTTGTCCACTGCAAAGTCCAGTCAGGAAAAACCGGTCCTTAATCTAGGACATACCCTAGAAAGATGTAACATCTCAGAAGCATAATGTATAATCTTGACACTTCCTCAGCCCGAAATCCACAAGCCCCACAAACCCTACTGTCAACCCCTATGCAACACATATGAGCCACGAACAGCTGAGAGCGTAGAAAGCCCCATAGATCCAGCCGCAAGCCGCTGGACGCCCGATGAAACCCCAACTGCTGTCTTTCGAAGGCAAGAACTCTCTGCACCGGAGATGGCAGTGCGGGTTTTAGCGGTTTGGGATCCCATGGAGTTTCGTTAGGCTTCCAGCAGCCAGGCCCATTCCAACGGCCATCTTGTCTGAACTGCAACAGCCCCAAAGGGTCCTAGGTACTGTTATGGAGGATGCCTGTCCAAATCAGAAAAACTGAAACGGTTCCTTAGCAACCCTACTACGTTCTACTATATACCCATAGGCCCCTACGTAGTTCCTTTCTGTGGTCCATATCTATAGGATCCTATAAGGTAATCCCAAAAAGGAACTACTGTGGAGCCTATGGGTATATAGTCCCTAAACCCTAAAAGCAACTACTTAGGGGCCTATGGGTAGGTACTTCGGATCTTTTTTTGGGGAGTGCCGAGGCAGCGCAGACAGCATTGCTGAGGCAGCTGGAAAAGGAGGCCACGAACCCGCAGCTCTGAGTTTAGGGCCTTAGGGCTTAGGGTTTAGGGTTTGGGGCTATCCAATTTTGGTACTGATGCCAGTTTAGGGTCCAGTCTCTAGGGTTTTGGGGCTTCTGCCTTTGACGAAGCAGTACGGTTGATGATGTAAATCCTGCATTACCCAGAATAAGGAATATACCATAATTCCCATAGTTTAGGTTCCTTAAGGTAATGCAGGATGTATATCCTCAACAGTAGTTCGAATTCGGGGGTCGGTTTGGGCGCAGGCTTTTGTGATTTAGGGGTTGAGGTTGCCGAGCTGATAGCACAAAAGCTGGGTCGAGCAAAAGCCAAGTTGTTAGCATTGGAGGTCGGGTTCAGGGTCTAATTAGGGCTAGTTAGGGGTGTAGTTAGAGCTGAGGGTTTATTTAGCGAGTTTGGCGGTCCAGGTCATAGCCTGTGAAGGAGCAAGTGGTGTCTTTGAATAAACATAGTCAAAAGCTCTAAATACCCGAGAGCCTAACACATCATCTTTTTGATTCGATCCTAAAACCCGCCTTCAAAATCTTCAGAACCCTGCAATAAAAGCAGGGTCCATATAGCCGGATCTCGCAGATCTCACACGCATATAGACGCTAAACCCTTTAAATCCCTATGTAGATCAGAGACCCCCTTGTGCGTGAGTGGGGTCGAGGCATTTTTACTTCGTATTGCACATGCTGTTAATATGCTGAGAGGATGTTTGGGTCAAAGATTTTGGAGCAGAGTAGTACGAAACCTTCGCAGGAAGCGAGTCTCCGCGCTGATGTGGAGGAGCAGGGTGTTTCTGAGGCTGAAGCGTTGCTTTTGTTGAACGAGGTCAGGTAAAGCTGCGCTTATCCATGTGACGCGCAATAACCGCATAGTCGGCTGTATATGTGTGTGTGTGTGTGCGGGGTTACTCCAGGGTTCAGGGCTATTTGGGAGCTTCTCAGGCCCCTACACCCTAAGCCTTGTAGTAACCCTTCTGGCACCAAAACAAGGAAAGCTATTCGGTCGTTAACCTGCGGCACTTCTGACGTGGTGTCCTGGGCTATGGAGGAGGGCAGAATGGTTTGGGGTTTGGGGGTCTTGATCCGGAGTGAGAGCTACATCTGGAGTATTCTGGCATGAGCCAAGAGGCGCAAGGCAACAGAAATAACACGGGGCCAGCCTAAGCAGCCTTCAACCCTAAACCCCTAAAGCCCTAAACCCGAACCAGAAAGATGCTTGAGGTTTGGAAGGGCAGAAACGGGAAGCTTTGTTTTGCTCGCAAAGCTCAATGCAGCTCAGCAGCATCAGGCACTGCTCGATGCAGAAACTCGGATGACTTCTATGACCCAGTGCCCCAACACCACTGACTAACTGCTCTAACTCTCAAGATTAATTTGCTTATGATGCACAAAAGATCTTAAGCTTCAGGCACAAGTTGCTGTCTCATTACTAGAAACAGCGCTTTGGTGTGCGCAAACTTATTTCACGGTTCGCTTCAGCCGACATTTCGGGCTAAGTGCCTATAGCCTTGAACCTGTCCACAAATGCTGCCCCCAAAAAAATCTCTAAATCCATGGAAGCCTTGAACCCTGCACCCTGTTAACTGTTAACTTAATCACGTGACACTTTGCCATGAACCTACGGCGTGCCTACACGGCGCCTCCGTTCCTCTTCGCCGCTGTCTACATCGTTGCGCAGGTCGGGGGTGGGGGTGGTGCCTGGAATGGCAAGGTGCGCCGTCAGGTTATAGTAACCCTAAACCCTAAATTATAGTTCGGATAGGTTTACCTGTACCTCTCTATGAGGGTTTCAGAAAATAGGGAGCCCTTTCATGGACTCATAGCCTCGAAATAGAGGGATCCTGGTTCTAAAGACTCACCCGAAAGGAACCTGGTTTTAAGTAATTGGCGGCTAAGTGAGGGTGCCTCTTTATGGGTTCAACTCTGCACGGCTTTGAGTTTTTACACCTTCGGCTTTAAAGAAAAAACCTGCAAAACCTAACGGCCTTCCAACAAACAGATCTGGCAGGCCAACGAGAAGTTCTTGCTTCGTGAATTGGCACGATGTCCACAAGAGCATCGACGCTTAATATGTTCAACCCCAGAACCGACCGCAATAGCCTACTCATAATGTCAGCTCAGAGTAGCCCTCATCGAACCTTTGTAGACACGGATTGTAGGAAGCGGTGAAGGAAAGTGCAGGCGCAAAGCTCTACTTGCACCCTTTGCCAAAGCTCTAGTGCTCTTATGAGGAGTTTTTTTTACTTTAATGAAACTCCGAGGGGTTAACTCAGCACAAACCAGGCACTTAAAACCCCCAACTCTCTGGGTGCAGAGAGAGAGAGAGAGAGAGAGAGAGAGAGAGAGAGAGAGGGAGAAAGACCCCTCACGCCCTGGGGAAGAAGAGAGAGGGAGAGAACGAGAACCCCAAAACCCTATAAGCCGCTGGTTTCTACGGGCGCTGAAGAGAGGTGCGGCCTGGATTTCTTGGTCCAAGGAGCCCAATTTTTCACAGGAGCCTGAGGCGGCGCCTGTGGCGGCAGTTGGGGGCTGGAGAGTTGAGGCTTTCGTACTTATTATAGGGCTTATACGGCTCTATAGGGTTTAGTACTTATATAGGGTTTCCGGCTTGAGGGATTAGTACTTATAGGGTTTACGGCTTTAGGGTTTAGTAGCGAAACAAGGCTTTATGGTGTAACTCGTTTTTTTGGCTTGGGGCTTGAAGGGTTCGGGATAAGTTTAGGGGTCTACAGGGGCTCCATAGCTTCGCTAGGTCTAGAGTGGATTTCGAATGGTTTTGGGCCTGGTTTTTATGTGCGGGTTTGCGGGGTGCAGAAATGTTAAGAGGGAGTAAGGGTATTCAAACAGGTTTTGGGGCTTCAGGGTTTCGCAGATTTCTGTTTGACGGGGTTTAGGTTTGGGTTGTGGATTGCACTGCAAGGGCCTAAGCCGCCCGAACCCCTAAACCCCCTAAACTCCCGAATCCCTAGGCCCTAAACGGTCCCAAACTTTACAAAGCTTTACCTGGGCATCCAACAACCTACTGTTTCAGGGGGTATGACCTGTAATTAAGGGGTCATAACCTACTATTTTGTAGGGTTTGGGGATACATGTAAGCCTTAAGCCCTAAACCGCCTTCAACCCTAAACCCTACCCATAGGCCCCTAAGTAGTTCCTTTTTTATGGTTTATATTTAGAATTCTTTAAGGTAATCCCAAAAAGGAACTACTTAGGGGCCTATGGGTAAACCCCATGTCTCGAAGCGCTGAAGCTCTGATGTCGAGCCAAGGGCTTCTTCGTCGTCTGGACTGCCGGAGAATGTGGTGGACGTGGCTCCCATCTTCCACAGGAGAGGAGATTTTAAAAGACAGGCATGAATAATATAGGGGCCTTCAGACTTACCCGCATGATTTGTGGGGCTCCTTGTTATACCTACAGTATGTTATTCCCCAAAACTCTTCTCTAATTATTAAGGCCCTACATTGCATGTGCATGGGTCTGTCTGTTTGTTTGTCTGTCTGTCTGCTTGGTTGTGCCAGCGCATGGGTTTCTGTCGTGCGTTTTGCATTCACCGCGTTCGGGTCCCAGCATGAGGGGGGTGGGAGGGGGGGCTGATAACGTCCAGGTGGCCAGCGTTAACATCATCATTGTCGTCACAGACTAGTGCTGCTGTCTACTGCTGTTGCCGCTGCCACGACCTACTGCTCTTCTGCGGCAAGGACTAGCAAAACTACCCATTGCTGTTGCTGCTCGGACACCATTTGCATAAACCTATTGCGCTCCCCAGGGCGATTTTGGCCAAAGGGCAAGAGCCCGCAACGACGGTGGCTCATTGCGATATTCTCGATGGATGAAACTGAACTGATCGCGTGGGAAAACCCAACTGTCCTTCAGGGTATCCTGTCTTCAGAGCTCTCATGACTTATAAGCACATGAAATGTAGAGTTTCGGTTTGCTGGCTCTAGTGCAGTTCCGGACCTGCCCGGCCCGGCATAATCGAGCCCTTGCCACTAAGACCCTGCACCCAACATAAAGAACAACAGCCGCGAACAACCTGATCGAAACCGTCTAGTCCGGGCCCCGCCGAAGCGACGGTCTTTAAGACAAAGCCGCGAAACTCCGATCTGGCATCAACCTATTTATTACCCGATATGGTGCTGAATCCCTACGTTCAGCTGCATTCCGACATAACGGTGCGCCTTCTATATAAGGCACCAGATAAGCTTGAATGTTGTCTGCATTTGTGGTGGGGAACACTGTTCCACCATACAACTACACGACGATGGACTACAAGCGGCATGCTTGTCTGTCTGCTTGTTTGTCTCTATGTACTTTGCCAGCAGAGAGACCCATAGTCTCCATTGTAGTTCCTTTCTGGGGTTACCTCATAGGAGTCTTAATATAAAACTTGTTAAACCAAAAAACGAAGTACAATGGATCCCTAAAGCCCCTAATCCCTAAACCCTAGCTGAGACTTGTCTACTCTGCATCTGCCCCTGTTCTGAGCTTACCCTGCAATGCGAGCTCGTCCTTGCTAACTAGGGAGGAAAAAGCCGTAAACCCTAAACCCTAAACGGAGACCCATCGGGGAAGCTTCGGTTCTCCCCGTGCGCAGGATCGCCGCATCCTGGCCGGAGGGCACCCTTGTGCAGGCCCAGCAGCAGAGTTAGAGCCCATAGGGTTTAGCCAAAGGCCCCTAAGTAGTTCCTTTTCGTGGTTCGTATTTAGAATCCTATAAGGCAATACCAAAAACGAGCTACTTAGGGGCCTATGGGTAGGGATTCGGGTTCGGGTTTAGGGTTTCGGGATTAGGGTTTAGGGTTCAGGAATTGGGTTAGCCGGCACCTCGGTTCCTGGCAGATGCATAGCGCAGGTGTAACACTTTCGGGATTAGGGTCGGAATTAGAGATTAGGCCTCAGAGACTCTAACACTTAAGGGCCTGTTGCTTCGTTATGGGGTCTTGGAGTTGTTGGGCGAGTTATGAACCCGAAACCCTATAGGAGCCCAGAAGAAAGACCTTGAGGCCTCTGCAGTCAGAGCCTCATTGCGTTTTGGGTTTAGGGGTTACTGTAGGGGGTTGATGATCAGAGCCTGGGTTCAAAAAAGGGGTTTGGGTTTAGGGTGTATAGGGGTTTATAGGGGTTAGGGTTTAGGGGTTTATAGGGGTTAGGGTTTAGAGGTTCATAGGGTTTAGGGTTTAAGGGTTTAGGCTCTTTGTGCCTTGGGGTTTCTGAGGGGGTCGGCTCTGGAAGGTCTTAATGGGTTCAGGGTTGAAGAAATAGCCAAGAGGGCTGAACAAGTTGCTTGGCGTTCGACCCCATGTGTAGTAATTACCCACCAATACTTTGCTCGAATAGCCCTAACCCAACTATTCTGTTCGAATAACCCTAACCCCTAAATCCTAAAATCGTTCGAAGGAACATCCATTCAGAGATTCAGGCTTCGGGGCGTAGGCTTTCTCCCTTTTCAACAGGGGTCAATTAAAGAAGGGGGCGCGCGGAAACATGCGGACTGCATTTTTGATCGTGTCGAAATGCCCAGTCTTGGGCCACTTCGGTTTAGGAGAGTATCTGATGTACTTGCGGGCGAAGCTTCAGAAAAGCATACTGCGTTTTCGGCTGATTACCCCCAAAAAGTCCAAGTACCAAAAACAGTAGCTACTTCGGCCCCCAAATTGCCACAGGTACATACTGTACGATTACTTGGACCCTTTGGTTTCTTTTGGGTGAACCCCCAGAAGGATCCTCAACCCTGAAGGCGGCAGCAAAGTCCTCAACTTGCACCAGTCCCGACTACTCAGAACATGAGAACACGCCAAAAAAACGCTCCTGCGGCCACACTTCGCGAGCACCCAAAAATGTGTCAGAACATGTATGGTAACCACCCTAAGAGGATCCCTGAAACAGCGACCTCGAGTTTGAGGAACCCTAATTGGCCCTAATTCTTGCGAGGTCGGGGCCTGCGATGGTGACTTCGCCGGGGAGGCGAGCTCGAACGATCCTGTTCAGCGCCTGCCTTCTGGACAGCACTAGGAGGATTTGGGGCTCCGGGTCTTAGGATCAGATTGTCGGTGTGTTTTGGGAGTTTGGGGTTTACAGAAAGCTACAAAGCCCATTCAATACCCGTTAAAGATCGCAAGAAACCGTATGTAAGCCTTTGCCTTTGCATCGCGTATGGGTCACCCCCGAAGGTCCAATCAACTGCGTTGTTGTTCTTGTTCTTGTTCTTGTTGGTGTTTCTGACGTTGGTTGTGACAGCGTGCTGCGCTTTTGAGACGAGTACCGAGGCTTTTGCAGGAACCTTCCATGCGGGCCCTGCTGGTGGAGGCAAGCTGTGGCTGTCTTGTGTGTATAGGTGCGATGGCGACTGAAGAGACAGCGTTAGGAGCAGCCGTTGGGTTTCTGCCCTTTGCTGCCCTGGTTTCGGCGAAGTCACAAAGCCTTAAGGGCCCAGCGTGTGACGGACGTGAGGACCGCAATCTCGGGTGCAGGTTGATCTGCAACTGTCTCCCTTGTGCCTGCAGTGTTGCAGGCTTGCGAACTCGATGGCCTAGGAAGCTACACACAATACCTCCCGGCCCTCAAACCCAAGAATGGGCAGCACGACTGATTCTGTGGAGTTTTAATGTTGGGGGGTATCTTATTTGTGAGTTTCATGAAATTCCTGATGAGATGATAAATGTCTTATAAGCCTCAGAGATGAAAGCACAGCCATGATAGCCCTAAACCCCTGAACCCACAACCGAGCATGGGTGCCCGAACAAACGTTGACAGTGCCATCATCCCCTGCGATTCGCAGCATCATCGAAGGGGGTCGTCCAAGGCCAAGTTCTTGGCAAATGGGTTTAGGGTTTAGGGGTCAGCTTGGGACGAGCCAGCTGTCCTGGCGTGACGTTGCAAGCCAGTTGCAGAAGGGTTTAGGGGTTCAGGGTTTAGGGTTTATAAGGGTTGAGGGTTTAGGGTTGATGAGGGTTTAGGGATGCATGACAGCATTTGGAATGTCGTCGTCGTCGTAGCAGCGTAGCAATGCCATGAGCAATGCCGCTTGGACTTGGAGCAATGGTATCCACATTCGCGTCGTGATTCTCCAACATATTCAGTTAGTTCAGCTAAAGCTGCTCAAGTTCAGCAATAAGATATTGCCTCACAGGCAAATCCGGCGGTGTTCGACACGCTGCGCGGCAAGGTGGAGCGAACCTGATCCGAAGTCTTTGGAGTAATGGAAGTATCCTGTCGCAGCTGTAGAAGCGGGCTATAAGTAGCGGACACAAAAACATGCCGACCACGTTGGGGTTCGCCCAAACCTTAATCCCAACATGGAACCCCGGTTTAGTTTTGGGTTTCACTGGCTTGACGGCTTGCCGTGGCTTTGCTTGTGCTCGACACTTGGTGGGTTGTCTGGATTTGGTGTAAGTCCAGGTCCTGGTGTACAGGCTGACGCTGACGTTCCAAGCTGGACTAGGACTAGTCATCGTGAAGCCTTGGCGGGAGTGAAAGTGCGAAAGTCGAAACTCTAAGCCTCTAAGCCTTGAGCCCTAAACCAATGGAAACCCGCTCGAAACTCTTAAAACACGTGCCCGAAACCTTATGCTCTGGTTGGAAATACGACCGACGGAAGTCCCTCAAAAAGGTGGAGAAATGCTTTGCCGGCGGTCGCGTAGCCACAGCGAACGCCGCTTGAGCTTCAATTCTCCGTTGCAGGTTAGGTAGCTTTGTGGCGTCAGGGTTGAAAGGGTCAATCGGTGCTCTGTGCAGCTTTGCCTGGTCTTTGTGTCTCGGACGAGATAGTTAAGGTGTTGATGAACAAAGTATCGCACATGAGCCAGAATCCTAGCGACCGCATTGGCGTGCCGGCGTAACTTCTCAATCAATGCTTTTGCGTGTTCGCACCAAGAGAGCAGAACCGTGTGGGTTGAAAACTCCTTTCATATTGCAGACCGGTGGCTGTTCCCGCAATTTAGGATGTAAACACCTGTAGGGACGTGGCATAGCTGGCATAGCATGCCCTAACGAAAACCCGCACCACCTGGCAGGTTTGCAGATGCTTTCACGTGTTAGTCGAAGGTCCGGGGCTAGTTGAGGTAGGGTCATTCGTACTTTCATTGCCGTTCTGTCAATTACAGCGACTGCCGCCTCAAATCCTACAGAACCCTACGGACGCCTTTATAATTCCTGGTATAAAGCCCATGACCCGTCAGTACACCTTCTTGAGCCGATGCCCCGCTGCGGAAGCAAGGTAGCCGTGATTTCCAGCACTTGCACCGCAGCGTCCTTCTTCGTCGTCTCGCCAAAGTTTGCAGAGGACACGGCCAATCAGAAAAGCAAAAGCAAACAAGCCTTGGAAATCCGAGACCGGAACCCTTCAGCTCCAAATCCCAAGAACCCTAAAAATCTTAAATTTGGCATCTTGGACCCCCAAATTCCAAGCCTGGCTATCGGCTCTACAGAAGGCTCTAACCGCCCCAAATCCCCCCCAACCTTTTGACCGGCTGCTCTGCGAAGCATCCGCGAGGCCACCCTTGGAGACCTAGAAGGCAAAACAGCCCTGCACCCGAAGACACAAAGCAGTCGTGGGTATCTGTTTTCGGGTTTACTGAAAGCTTGAATGCTGAAGGCTTCAGAGTCTAGCTAGCCGGTCAGACGTTTCTCTGAGCTTCCGAGGGGCCCGTTCGAAGACTCATTTCCTGGGCGGACGACTGGCCAATTGGGAAACACGCTTGGGGGTCAGGTTTTAGCGTCTTTGAGCAGGGTGAGTAGAGTTTAGGTTCGAGCGCTTGAGCTTTATTTGTTATGGCTGAGTCACTGAGGCCTAGGGTTGACTACTGTATTGGGTTTCAGCCGGCATTCGTACACAAACCCCCCGACTTAGCAACAAACAAGAACACCTCTAACTGAAGCCCCAACCGCTCCCCAACCCTAAGCCCTAAGCCTGCAGGCAAGTCCGAGCGTGAGTGCTGAAAGCCTGCAGCCCATATCCTAGAACCCTCGGCCGGAAACCCTACCTGTAGCCGAAAAGATCTACCTTTTTAAGGAATTATATATAGGAGCCATAATAAGGAACACCCCAGAGTTAGTCCCCATATCCTCGAACCCTACAGTAAGCCCTCAAGCCCTTAAACAAGCTGTCTATGCAAGAGGACTATCCGAGGAAAGCCTTCCATTGGGCTTGCTGCTTGGCTTGTCACAGAAGTCCTAAAGGTCCCTAGCCTTGAGCTGCGAGAGATGGTGGTTTGGGGGATTCTGGGTCTTAGGGCTTAGGTTTTAAGGTTCAGGGTTTAGGTTTTAGGGTTTCGAGCTTGCTCAGGCGGTCTTGGATTGTGATGTTGTCAACTGGTGGGTTAGAGAATAAGCTTGTTCGTGTTGAGTGTTGTTGTGTGGAAATTACCAACTGGCTTTAGGGTAATTAGGGTTTGGAAATCACTTTCAAGGCCAAGGATTGTGCTGCTTATCGCGATCAGGACTCCAAGTGAGCCTTTTGGCCATTGAAAGTGTAACCCTAAAGCAAAAACCCTGAACCGGGGTCTAGTCGTCTAGGGCCAGCAAGCCGAGGCTTTCAACTCGGTTCCATGGACCGTCAGCACGTGGCAAAGCACCATGTGCATGCGCCTCGGTGAAGGTTTCGGGTTCAGGGATGTAGACGTTAATATACAAGCTTAAGAATTACCAATATCACTGTTAGGGTTCCTTATTATGGAATTACTATATACTCCAATAATGGAAGAGCCCAAAACCCTACTCTAATTACTAAGGCGCCTACATTAAGTGTCCAGGGCGTTCTACCTAGAGGCTCTCCCCAGAGGGTTTTGATAGAAGCCTCGTCAACCGAGCACTCCTTGCATAAGGTACCCCGTATCTAGGTTCGCCAAACCCGAGTCTAATATGGTTGATGATATAAATCCTGCATTACCCATAATAAGGAATATGCCACAATTCCCATAGTGTAGGGTCCTTAAGGTAATGCAGGATTTATATCATCAACAGTAGGAGGGCCCCCCCCCCCTCCCATGTTCCTGCAAGTCCGGAACCCCCAAACCCTGAACACGACAGTCTTCGTGAGGAGCTGGGACATCCCGAACCCCACAGCGCACCTAGAACACCGCAGTCCCAAGACCCCTCCAGCGTGAGGACCATACCTTAAGCCGTAAATGGATCCTCCGTAATCATGGTTTCAGGTTTCTGAGCCTATACACCTGAAACCATCGAAAATCCGAATTGAAGCACGACCCCCACACCGTAAGGGGTTATATTACTGAGTCAGCAGCTTTTCGGTTCCCTGCGTGACCATGGGACCCCTTCGCACAGCAGAGACGTGCGAGGTTGGTTTGAGCCAGGAGGAGTTTGCCAACTACATCGAGGCCTTGTCGGTTTTCTGGAACCCAAACATTGGGCGAGCTCCGCCTCACAACCTAAAAGCAGGAAATGTCAAAATGGTTCACTCTTTATTTAGGGGTTGCGGGTTTCGTGTTCAGCTTGCAGCTTTACGAACGGTCAACAAGCCAAAAGTCCGAAACCCTTTTAGATGCTTTCCTGGAGAAACTCCGTAGATAACCGCACGGAACCCTATAAACCTAAAACCTGTGTGAGAGTCGAAAACCTTCCATACAAAATCCCAGAAGCAAGCTTGAACCTTAAACCCCTTACCCCCAAAAAATTCGCTATATGTGGCAACCGTTGTAGTAATCCCATAATGCCTAAAGCCCCAAAGCCGGTATATAATTCTACAACGGCCATTTTGGAGGAACTGAAACCTCGAAACCTCAAACTTCATGAACCTAAGACTGACGCCCCAAATTTCGAACCCCTAAACCCTTGAAACCCTGAAACCTTTAATTCCCACACCTCAAACCCTGTAAACCTCAAACCTTTGCACCCCTAACCCCTTAAACCTGAAAGGCTGTAATTAGACCAGAGATCTTCTCCCCCCCCCCCCAAAGCCCGAAAGCCTTCTACTCTGAGTTGGGTTTTGTAAGATTTATAGGGTACAGCCCCCTAAACCCTAAACCCTAAACCCCCTAAACCCTAAACCCTAAACCCCCTAAGCCTAAGTTTTCTTCCGCTCTTCGGAGGAGATCTCTGTCCCCAGCCGCACGCCGGGCGCCCTGCTCAGCGAGGTGTCGATAAGGCCCGAAGATGCCGCTGGGCTATTTGGGGCTTAGGGGCCGCTGTTTAGGATCTAGACCGTGCATATGATATATTCAGATATGTATGTATGTATGTATGTATGTTTGTTTGTTTGTTTGTTTGTTTGTATGTTTGTATGTTTGTTTGTATGTATGTGTGTATGCATGTACATGCACACACACACACACATATATATATATATATAGGGGCATACACATTTGTACATATATACGTATATACGCATATACATGTATGCACACATACATACATACATACATACATACATACATGCATACATCCATGCATGCATGCATGCATGCATGCATGCATGCATGCATGCATGCATAAACCGTACATATACCTGTACATATACATATACCTGATACATACATACATGCATACATACATACATACATACATACATACAAAACAACAGACAGACATACATACCTACATACATACATACATACATGCATACATACATACATACATACACACACACACACCTGTATAT
>CAJNJA010012000.1:0-11555 GCA_905231915.1 Symbiodinium necroappetens | reverse complement strand
ATATGTACATATGTACATATGTAGATATGTAGATATGTAGATATGTAGATATGTAGATATGTAGATATGTAGATATGTAGATATGTAGATATGTAGATATGTAGATATGTAAATATGTATATATGTATATATGTATTTATGTGTATATGTATATATGTATACGTACATGTGTATGTAATATATGTAGATGTGCACGGAACTTTATATGCACACGTATGTAGATGTATATATCTGCATCAAAGGGCCTATAATCCCTGCGCAGTCACCAAAAGCCGTGAACATTAAATCCTGGGCCCTACAACCTGTTTGGGATCTCTCCGTGAGGCTCCAATAGCTTTGGGGTCAACAATCCATATGCGAGGGTTTAGCTTAGCCTAGCCCTACATAATATACATATATAATATACATTTTTAAAAATTTTAGGGTTCTGTATTATGAATTCATTGTATAAGTCCATACCAAGGTAGTTCTCCAGGTAGGGTTTAGAGTGTTAGGTTTGGGTTTAAGGGGTAGGGGCTCTTTCGCTTTAGAAGGTTTGCTTCAGATGGATTTTTCAGTGTGTTTCTTCTCAAAGGCTTTGTTGGGCTGTATTGTCTAGGCCCTCCGTATTTACCATATCGTACCCCAAGCCTCAACAGTCGCCAAGAAATCGCCATACAAAGACCATTCGGTTTAGGGTTTAGGGTTTTAGGGTTTAGGGTTCAACCCGAAGGCCTGAACTGTGAGTCAAGACCGCAGTGTACACCTGAAACGCTGTACAAACTCCTTTGAACCCCTGAACCCTAAAGCCTAAACCTCCTATCATCATCAGAAAATGGTTCGGGGGTGGGTACATTACAGAATTGCTGTGCTGCCGTGAGGAATAAAGTATTGCTAACTATTTAACAGTTTAGGGTTTAGGGCACTGCAGGCGTCTATGTTGGCCATTTTGGCGCCTTAAGCACCCAGAGACTCCAAAATCCCTTAACTAAGGTCTTATTAGGGTTCCCATTATAATTTGAGGCATATTCCTTAATTGAGGGGTTGTGGGTCTCTGGGCAAAGGACCCGCCGATTGGCGCACCTCGCGCTCCTCGTCTTCCATCTTGCGCTTGGGCACCAGGCGTGTTCATGAGATGTGGGATCTAGGTCGGTTAGGGTCTCAGAGTTTAGGATTTAGGGTCTCAGGGTTTAGGATTTAGGGTTTAGGGTATAACCTGGAACTCTATTTGCCTACAATTTTATAGGATTATAGGGTCTACCTATTAGTTAAGGGGTAATGGCTGCTAAACCATAGGCAAAGAGAGCTAGAGGTAAACTCGAAACCCATTCTTTTGCCGTCAAGGGAAACCCACCCCGCAAGGGCCCGGGATTACGACAGCACCCAGGGTTCCACCTGCTGAGTTCTGGGAAGGTCGTAGGGTTTTAGGGTTTAGGGTCTAGAGTTTAGGATTTTGGGGCTTAGGGTTTCGGGTTTAGTGGGATTTAGGGTTGAGGGTTTAGGGCTTTAAGGTTTAAGGGTTTAGGGTTTAGGGTTTAGGGTTTAGGGGCTACCTATGCTTTTCCAGGCCTCTATAGCCCTATAAACCCTTAACCAGTCATGCTTGGCCCCAGAGGCAAGCCAGCTAGCAGCTAGACCCTAAACCCTGAACATCGAAAAACTTGGGTCTTGAGCCAAGCGGCAGCGATGCATGGTGGGGGCTTACTATAGGGGCTTTGATAGCCCAGAATTTGGAATAGTGCTCCTTCCATGGGTCCTATTACGGGTTCTATACGGGATCTAGGGATATAAGGGCCTCAATAAATAGACGCTACACATTACTGACTGGTTGTTAGTAGGGAATGGGGGAATGGGATATTGGGACTACAAAAGGGGACCTTAAGGGACTATAATAGAGATCCATTCCCCCATTCCTTACTAAGAACCAGGGAGATTATGTTGAGAACTACTCCTGCCTTTACACTCGGGCTGTTGGCCTAGTGTTTCGGGCTTTTTTAAAGGATCATGGGACTTAGTAACCAGGGTTATAAGGAAGGTAACTATACTTATAATATTATAAGCTCTTATAACAATAGCTAAGTCCCATGAACCCCCAAGTACATAGGGAAGCTCAGGATGTCGGCTCGGGGAAGGTTTCGGCTTCGGCGGCTAGGGCTTGGGATTTTCAGGGTCCTTTAAAGTGGGAATGCAGGATGTGGAATTCGAATTACAATACACGGGTCCCGAAACCAATCCTAAATGGCTCCAGGGAAGCTTCTTGTTTTCCAAGGAGCCGGGTAGAAACCACTATGTATGGAAGTAAACCGCCCTTATAGTAACAGTTGCCACAAGGGACTGGAAATGCACCCGACAATTTGGTCCGAAAGCGGCTGTTGCTGCAAAAGGACTGACCCTATCCCGAACCGATAAACCCTAAAATCATAGATATTGCCGGTAGAACAACAGCTCTTTCGGGGTGCCTGCGAAATTTCCATACCCTACGGCTCCATGTGCCCATATACTATATACTTAAGCCCTAAAGGCGTTCTTATATAGGAAATTACTTTGAAGCCTAAAAATACACTTTGTGGCTACATGGAGGGGCTCGATCAAAGTCAATGATCTTTTGCACCCATCCTGTGGAAATTATCTCTCAATGCCAAAGAAAGGTAGCTAAATGGAAGATACTTACAAAAAGGCTGTTGGTAATGCTTTTTCTAGGAAAACCTGTTTCTTTTTGTTCCGGGCGGCCCTGTCGGCTAAGTATTGCGAGGCTGGCATGCTATGACTAAGGAATTAGGGCTTAGGGTTCGTGTGAGTAAGTTTACACGACCAACACTATTGCGGCTGCTTGTGATGGTAGCTGCTCTAGCAATTCGTGTAAAACAGCAGATGCCCTGATTCCTCAACTGTGAAGTCGAGAGCACAAGCCCTGGGCCGATGAGCCCGATTTGGAGCTAAGATTTGGGAGTTTCCTAAAATAAGGTACCTTAATTTGAGGGGTCCTTATAATAAGGCTCCTACTCTTTAGGGTATATTAGGGTCCCTATTTTCGGAAACCCCCATTTGTAGCTACCAATATTTAGGAAGTTGGTGGTTTGCCTGTCATGCATGGACTTCCAAGTAGGACAACCCTCAACACGGGCGAGGCACGAAGTGCGACAGAAGCTTTATGATTAAAGTCAAGATTTCAATCACCCAGAAGCCCCACACCAAACATCTACAAAACCCAGATAAATCTAAAAGTCTCATCGTTCCCTACACCTGCCCTTTAGAAACCCTTGTCTTACCCTGAACCAAAGACCTCGAGAGAGCGAAAAGGGACTGTGGCAGCGGCCAGAAATCGAGATCCATGATGAAGTCCAGGTCAGCTGGCATCAACAAGTTTTGGGCAAAGCCCTCCCTCGGACTCTAATTACCTACAGTTTTTTACGGGTTCTACCTACTCATTAAGGGCTCATGGTTGCTAAACTGTAGGTAAAAAGAGCAACAGGTAAGCCCTAAACCCCTAAACCCCGAAACCCTAAACCTTTAACCCTAAACCCTAAATCTCTACACTCCTGAACCCTAAATTCCCCAACTCTCCCTCTTTATCCCTCAGGTTCCCCCAGTTGCACCAGCAGTCCTGCAGTCCGAGTGATGGAGCTGTGCTTCCCAGATCTCTTGGCATTGTCAAAAGCATGACAGAACCTAGATGCGCAGGCAGCAAGCTCTGCCAAGAGCGATAGCAAGATCAGGTTCTTTGGGCAGAGGGCTTGGAGCATCTTGGCTGCCCACGCACGCAGTCTTTCATCTCGATTGTGGATTTCGACAAGGCAGGACACCAGCGGAGTCACATTCAAGATCAGCCCCTGTGAGACTTTCCAGGATGGTGTTGAACCGCTGCGGAGCGAAAGAATTAACCTTGCAGGCCTTTTCCAGGACTGCATCAAACTCATTCGTGTACCGCATGAAAGTCGCATTAACCTTGCAAGAATTACGTAAGGCGCGACTCAATCCTCCAAGGTCTTTGGCCTGGCCGTTCGTCGAGCTTGAGGAGTATGCGAAGATCAAATCATCGTTCACTTTCTGTGCGGGCTTGCAAGCCTTTATGGCATTCTCCAAGGCTTTCTGGGAGGCGTGCATGCAACACCTGATGACCGCCTTGAAATTAGGCGCAAGACCCATTTGCTTAGCAAATCTCATGGACAGCAACTCTGCTGGTTCTCCAATTGCTGTAAACACCTGGATGCATTATTATGAGAGGATGCGATATGACTGATACTATTGAAGCCTAGGGTGCAACCCTACATCTTGCTGCCCTCAACTAGTTGGAGGTGCATGGGTAGTTATAAATCGGGTTATAAGTAGGGTAACTATATCTATAAACCATATTTTGGGACTTATAACTCCACTTATATAACTGCACGTGAACCTCCAGGTGAGGCACCGAGTCACTATATACACTTAGGCCCAGAAGCACCTACAAAGGAACCCCATTAAGGCCTAAGTATGTGCTACAAAGGTGGACCCTTCGGTTAACTAAGGCGCGACCTTCACTTATAATTATAGAACCGATGTATTGGCCTTATGAAACCCCAGAAACCTCTAGACGACCCTCTTGAAATTGAAAACCTATGAGACCCAAAGAAACCCTTTCACACTGCATAAAAACCTGATGAAACCTACGTACTCTTAACTCAAACCCCAAGACGACACACCAGAAACACCTATTCAAATTGCCCACGCAGCCCCCATATCGTATCAAAGCCGCAAAATCCAAAACCATAACATCGCAACACCAAATGCAAAAACCGTAACCAAAAACCTAAACCCTAAACCCTAAACCCTAACAAACCCGACACCCAATGAAACTCTATCTGAAACCCCAGAGCAGGGCCGAGGCACTCTTCGTCCCACGGATGGTCACCACCTAGGCAACTAGGGCTTCGGGTTGAGGGTTGTTTAGGGCTTACGGCCTGCAGGGTTTTGGGGGGCTTAGGGTTTTTAAGCTTTAGGGTTCAGCAGCTCCGGATCGAGCTGTGTCTAGTCGAGCTTGCTCTTCGGAACATGGAAACATTCCATTCACCCAAAGAATCCCAAACCAGTAAACACCATAAAAGTTCACCATTTTCCCTGATCCCGAAATGAAACCCGAAATCCTAAACGAAACCCCAGACGGAAGTGTAAACGGTACCCCAACGACCCTAAGCGAAAACACCTGACCGACACCCTAAGAAACCCTGCTCGAGACCCTAAACGGAACCCTAAATGGATCCGGACTGATGTTCTCATGAAAGTTCGACAGAAAAAAGATTCGGATAGTCATTTTAAAGTTCAGACAGGGCTCGACTACTACTTTAGGATTCCGTTAATTCATATTTCGGACTGCTATTTCAGGGTTTGGATTACTACTTTGGCGTTCAGACTACAATTTTAGGGTTCGGACAGATATTTTAAATGTCTGAAATTGTGGGGTTCGCAGGGTTCGGACGTTGCCCACGAAGAAACGAACCTTGCGGACAAAGAAGCGAACCTTGCCGACGAAGAAACGATCATTGCCGACGAAGAAACGAACCCTGCCCAAGAAACGAACCTTGCCGAGGAAGAAACGAACCTTGCCGACGAAGAACACGAACCTTGCGGACGACTAACCAAACCTTGCCTAGGAAGAAACGAACCTTGCCCAAGAAACGAACATTGCCCACGAAGAAACGAACCTTGCCGACGAAGAAACGAACCTTGCGCACGAAGAAACGAACCTTGCCGACGAAGAAACAAACCTTGCCGACGAAGAAACGAACCTTGATTACGATTAAGCAAACCTTGCCCACGAAGAAACGAGCCCTGCCGACAAAGAGACGAACCTTGCCGACGAAGAAACGAACCTTGCCGACGAAGAAACGATCCTTGCCGACGAAGAAACATTGCCCAAGAAACGAACCTTGCCGACGAAGATACGAACCTTGCCGACGAAGAAACGAACCTTGCCCACAAAGAAGCGAACCCTGCCGACGAAGAAACGAACCTTGCCACGAAGAGACGGACCTTGCCCAAGAAAGGAACATTTGTCCACGAAGAAACGAACCTTGCCCACGAAGAAACGAACCTTGCGGACAAAGAAGCGAACCTTGCCGACGAAGAAACGATCATTGCCGACGAAGAAACGAACCCTGCCCAAGAAACGAACCTTGCCGACGAAGAAACGAACCTTGCCGACGAAGAAACGAACCCTGCCGACGAAGTAACGAACCTTGCCGACGAAGAAACGAACTTTGCCGACGAAGAAACTGGCTTAGGTGTCAGAGCTTATAGGGTTTCAAGGTTCAGGGTTTAGAGTTGCCGACGCTACTCGGGTTCGTCCTCCCAGGAACCATATGCTTCCCGTCCTGACGAACAACTTATTTTGGGGGCCTCAGAAATCAGAATGTGGCTTTGGAATCGATGCTGTTGTAGCTCTCCCCGCGCCCCAGAGAAAAGATGACAGAAGATTGAAAGGCTCAGGCCCTTTAAAGAAAAATGGCTTCTCGTTCCTGCTGAAGACTAATTCTGGCTATGTTGCACGCACTCAAGTCAGGAACTACTTCAAGAACGGCCTAGGCTTACGGTAGTTTTGTAAAGCCTTATGCAATCTAAAGCTCTTTACCACGTAAAGTTTACCTACACGCTTGCCAAGACTGGCACGCATCGCTGCTGAGCTGTTGCCCTAAGGCCAAGTTTCTAATTGTTCGGTCTTTTGAACACAAAACCCTAAACCCTAAACCTCCCTATAGGGTCTAGGGTTTTTAGGGTTTAGGGTTATTAGGGTATTTAGGGTTCAGGGTAAACCCTAATCCCGTCCCTAAGCCTAGGCCTAAACCCCTAATAAGCCCTAAACTTCTGAAAAACCAAATCCCAAAGCCCGAAACTGACGGATCCAACGACGCAAGTAACACTGATTCCTGCTTCAGACATCACAGCCTTTAGTCCGTTTCTCTGTTTTGCTTCGCCCTCAGACTCCAAAACCGTTGACATCAGCAGTATATGCAAAGCTACCCATAGCATTGGGTTCCTTAAAATGGTCTCTAAACTCCCCAAAAGCCCTAAATCCTTCATAGAATAGAACTCTCAACCCTAAACCCTAAACCCCCCAAAGGCCCTAAATCTCGCATAGAACCTTGCAGGGAACCCTGTTCTGATAGCAATCCCTCACTACCCAGAGACTCCAAAACCCCTCAATTAAGGAGTAAACTTAAGTCGTATTTGGGTTCCTATGGTAATTATTTAAGGTATATTCCTCAAGTAAGGGGTTGCAGAGTCTCTGGGTAGAGAACTCTGAAGTTGACGGAACCCTAGTCCATATATTGAATTGAGGTCCCCATGCCAAGTAAGACATAAAGACTCACTAGTTTCAAGCCTAAGCCATAAACCCCTGTTGCAACAATCCCAAACCCTAAACCCTAAACTTTAGCCCTAAACCCTATAGCCCAAACCCTAAACCCTAAACCCTATAGGCCCTAAACCCTAAACCCTAAACCCTTTGACAGCAACGAATCCTCTAAAGGAGCCCGGTTCATATGAGTCTCTGGGACCCTGGACGACGACCCTCAAACACCTTAAACCCCTTACACAGTCCCCAAAAGAAAACCCACATTCTAACTACTAAGGCCCATCTATATATATATATATATTCATTCAATTCGGTTCACATTCTAAGGCACCCTAAACCCTATAAAACCCGTAAACCCTATAAACCCTATAGAACCCTATAAGGCTATAAAACCCAATAAAGCCTAGAAGCCCTAGTATAAAACCTTTTAAAACCCTATAATAAACCCTATAAGCCCTACTTTTGGGTCTCCAGCCGTGGTCCCTTCCAGCGTGGTGTTGGCGGCACCCTGGAAGACGAACCAGGAAGTCCAGTCACCACTGTCGCCTCTGTAGGGTTCAGGGTTTTTAGGGCCTTTAGGGTTTAGGGTTTAGGGGTTTAGGGGCTTAGGGCTTGGGGTTTAGGGGTTAGGGTTTAGGAGTTTAGGGTTTAGGGGCTGTAGGGGTTTAGTGTTTAGTAGTTTAGGGTTTAGGGATGGATGATATAAATCCTGCTGCACCCATAATGAGGCAAGATACCCCATAATTCCCATAGTTGAGGGCCGTTAAGGTAATGCAGGATTCATAGCATCAGCAGCATTTTGGGCTTCGGGCTTAGGGCTTAGAGTCGCCATATGTCACCTCTGAAAAGGATGGTTTTTGGGTCGTCAAGACTGGTTCACCCAGGGGTTACCTAAGAGTCTTTTGGGGATGCGAGTTTTCGGGTGCACCATCGGGATTTCAATCCTGCCAGTCACCACTGTCACCGAAGCTCCCAGAGACTCCAAAACCCCTTAATTAAGGAATATACCTTAAATCTTATTAGGGTTCCTATCATAATTTAAGGTATATTCCTTAATTAAGGGGTTTTGGAGTCTCTGTAGTTATATGTGGGGATATACGTAGGGTAACTATAACCATGAGAAATATGACCCTACCTATACCTACCCATGAACCTCCAAGTATCTACTAGGTTGAACTTTACAGTCACTTCATAGCTTTATTCGTTTAGGTTCAGCCTTTTTTGATATTACGGATATTCCTTAATTCAGGGGTTCTGGAGTCTTTGGGTACCCATGAACCTCCAGGTAGGACGACATGGTTTGCCCTCAGGGAAGTTAGGACCCGTCGAATGAACTGGGGAATGACAAGGGTTTTTAAGGTTTAAAGGGATCTATAAGGGATTTTTTTAAAGGGTACTATACGGGTTCCTTTAAAGGGATCTATAAGGGTTCCGGGGTTAGGGTTTTGAAGGGATCTATGAGGGTTTCTTTAAAGGGTACTATAAGGGTTCCTCTGAAGGGATATATAAGGCTTTAGAAACTCTGGGGTTCAGGGTTTAGGGGTTTAGGGGTTAGAGTTTAGGGTTTTAGGGTTTAGGGTTTAGGGGTTTAGGGTTTAGGGTTTCAGGGTTTAGGGTTAGGGTTTAGGGGTTTAGGGTTTTAGGATCTAGGGTTTAGAGTTTAGAGTTTAGGGGTTTAGGGTTTAGGGTCTAGGGGTTTAGGGTCTAGGGTTTATAGAGTTTAGGGTTTTATAGGGCTTAGGGTTTAGGGTTTGCCTTTTTTCAGTAGGGTAAGCTGAATTCCCATGACGGTTCTTTTGCAGAGTCCTGCTGACTATAGCTCTATCTCTACATATATCGACAATTAGATATAGAATTTGGGCCTGTGCGAGCAAGAAGTGTTGTACTCCTTCGGGAACTCTGAGAGGAGCAAGCCACCCAAGGGGGCCGTGGTGCTTGAACAAGTTCTAACAACCTCTCTTCGAGCATGTTGTCTACAGTAATTACATGTACAGATGGAGCAAAAAGAGAATAGGGTTTTGGGAGTTCTTTATTATAATTATAGTAGAATATACCCCCAAACCCTATTCTAATCATTATAGGACCCCTATATTATATCAGGGGGTCTAGGTCTAGGCGACATTTCCCTCTCAACCCCAAACCCTCGACCGTAAACCCTAATCCCGAGCTGCTGAACCCCCGAAACCCTCCTGAGAACGAAGCAATCTTCGTCAGGTGATGTACAGGGCTGCTCACGCCTGAAAACTTTCACATGTTTCTCGTTCGCGTCGCTGCTTTTGCTTGAAGCATCATGTTAATTTGCGGCTTGGGATTAGGGCAATATGGCATAGAACCCTAGACCCTAAACCCCTAACCCCTAAACCCTTATAAACCCTAAACCCCTAACCCCTAACCCCTTATAAACCCTAAACCCCTAAACCCGTAGTATATGTATAACTAGTCTCCCGGGTATTTGCCTTTTTGGTGTGTTATTCGGCTTCAGACTCAGGATCCTCGGGATGCAGACAAGGTCTCCCGACTCAAAGGGAACAACAAAACAGGACTAATAGGTAGGGATTTAGGGATTTAGGGTTTAGGGGTTTAGGGATTTAGGGTTTAGGGATTAGGTTTAGGGGTTTACGGTTTAGGGGTTTACGGTTTAGGGATTTAGGAGCTCGGCAACCCGCGAAGGTCAGAATTCTCTGCCCTAGTGGGTTTTACTTAATTCCTGAAACCTCGACACTGTATACCTATAGTCTCCATTGTAGTTCCTTTTTGGGGTTACCTTTTGGGTTCCTTTATGTAGAATTGGTTAAACCAAAAAAAGGAACTACAATGGACACTGTATAGACCCAAAGCCTCTAAAGCCTGAACCCCTCAACCCGAAACCCTAAAAACCCTCCAACCTAAACCCTAAACACAAACCCCGGCCTCAATCTGAGGCTCGAGCGGCGATGAACCCCGAAAGGTATGCCTAACACGTAATCCGTAGCAACTTTAAGTTCCAAGAGGGTCCATACGGCCCAGTACATACTGCGATTAGGAACTACGGCTGATGATATGAATGCTGCAATACACAGAATAAGGAATGTACCATAATTCCCATAGCTTAGGGTCCTTAAGGTAATGCAGGATTTATATCATCAACAGTAGTTCCCCCTAAAAAGGATGGTCATTTGGGAACCAATTCCATCATGGTTGTGGTGTAGATGGACTCTCTAGGTTCTTTATGCTTTACGATGTAGATTTTAAGGCTTACAGGGCTTAGGCCTAACAGCCGTACCTGTAAATCCCGAAACTAACTGCACTCTAAGGGTTACCCATAGGCTCCAAAGTAGTTCCTTTTTATGGTTTTATTTAGCATCCTATAAGTTTATAAGGTTTACTTCAAGGCCGAAGCATGTACTACTATATACTACTATTTACTAAATGAGTACATGGACCCTGAGGCACAGGTAAACAGCCCGCAGCCCCGTGTAGGCGCCAGGCACTGGCCCTGTACCAAGTATTGCGGCGGAATATAAACAGCGTCGCCTGGACACATCGTTGGCCACAAGATGTTCTTCGCGGCATCGGCTTTTGAATTTTTCATCTCATTGATCAGCGTCGGAACTTCCCAGCTCTTCCCTCGGATGACTGGGATGCAAGCATTGTGCCACATGACCCCAGCAGGCCGCGCCTTCAGACCTTGTTGGGTAATCTTCTCCGCACTCAGGATGACAAGCGGCCCATGCTTCTGACCGGACACCATGGTCTTCAGGGCTGGCATAGCATACGGCTCGAAACCTTCCTCCGATGCGTTGACAAAAAAGGCTTTACACTGGAAGCATTGCAAGCTCCCTAACTTTTCAGGCAAGTGTCCTGGCGAAAGCCGGCCTTGTATCCCACAATCTGCATGGCCGAGAGAATCGCGGTCGGCTTCTCATCTTGGCCCGAACCAGAAAAGGCCGCATATAACTCTCCTGATAAGGATCCATCCCTAGGCAACCCTCTACCCTTAAATGAACCTGAAGTCCTGAAGTCATATATTGATATCCCCTGAACCTGCTGAGGAGCTTCTACAACCCTAAACCCCGAAACCCAAAGCCCTTCAGTATATATCAAGATGAGTCCTCTAGAACCCAAATAAAGACCCAAGGTTTCTTAATAGCCCGACCAAATATTTCTACACCTTGATAACCCCAAACCATCCTGTACAGAATCCTTCTGAAGCCCCTACCAAAGCATCCGAAACCCGGATAATTAACCCCTAAACCCTCTGAGCCCTAAA
>CAJNJA010011999.1:0-13356 GCA_905231915.1 Symbiodinium necroappetens | reverse complement strand
AGATGGGTTGATGTGACCCGCCGCCAAGGGGAAGATGAACGCAAAACTCCTGGAGCTTTGAGTCTGCGTCTCCATGTTCCGAACGGCGACAGTGCGAGGAATCAAGGAAGCAAGGAGCGTTTCCGAAGGTTTGTCTGAGCCCATAATGGCGATGAGGCTGTGCCACTCAAACTCAGTCATGGCTCAGCCTCAGCAAAACCCCAAAGCTACAGTCGTGCGGAGCTTTAGCAAACTTTAGCATCTCTCCGGCCGAAGGCTTCAAGAATGAAGACCGAAGCTGTTTCCTTAAAGACTCTGAGATCTGAGTCGGGGTCGACACGCGTCTTCCGAGCTGCAAACGTCACAGACTTCAAGGGCCTACCACCACCCCAAAGCAACAAAAGAACACCGAGACCAAGCTTACACGGTTCTCGGTGGCACGCACGTTCTCCCACCACTCGATTTCCGAGTCGGTCTCGGTCTCGGTCGTCGTCACCTGTAGGCACAAAGCCAAGGCACGGTAAAAACGGAACTCAGTCCAAGGTAGAAGCTTGATCGCACAGACTTGATCCGGCTACGGTGGTGGAGTTAATCCTTGAAGTTTTGCTCATGACACCATTCAGAGACACTGCGGTTGGTCATGCAGGAATGCATCGGGAAAGCACTTGCAGTCCATTTCTGTACTCGGTACTGCGCATGTGTCAGAGCTGCTGATGTATGAGTTATTCAGGAGGGAATGAAGATAAGGAAATGGAGACACAATGGCAAAGCCTCGCATGTATGATCTGACGTATGAAATTTGAAAGCCTCCGGCCGACTGAACCACAACAAGAGATGCTTCATTTGCGCGAGATTGTGCTTAAAAACCTTTGCTCGAATACACATGTGCATGTATAATCGTCATCATCATCGGCCTCATCATCCTCATCCTTATCACCACCATCCTCATCCTCGTCATCATCATCATCATCATGATCAGCAGCAGCATCAACCTCATCAACCTCACTTAGAAGCATCCCTCGAGAAAAACCGCTCCCACGCTTGGCACCCAAGCGGGTCTTCTTCAGCGGCTCCACACGAGAATGACAGTTCTCGACGCATGACCTTGGCAGATGGAGGACAACAATCTGAAGCGGCAGCTACGGCGGCTACGGGTTACCAACGGTTGCTGAGCGACCTAAGCTGCAGTTCGTCGCGGAGAGCGGCGGGGCCACGACCATCGTCGCTGCCGGCCGTTTGAGAAGTCGGCTTGGTCCATGCAGGGTGGGCTTCATCACTCCGTCGAGCATGCGGATCTGCATCTTGCAGGGGAATCCCTTTTAGGGATCCAGCCCTCCAGGATCGGCCCTGCCGGACTCAGCTTCCTGCTGAAGTTGTCAGAATCCCAACAAAGCCGAGATCCAGAAAAATACGCACATCGTCCACTCCATATGCTTGAATCATTTTGGCAGTCATCCGCCCGTGCTCTTCACAATCCCGCAATCTCGTGAGCTGTACGAGCTAGACCGCGGCGATGCGAGAACTCCGGTCCCGGGCTTTCCTTGCCTTCTGCGTCCAGCTTCTCGTACGGGGCTTTCTCGTCCCTCTTCACTCTGCACGCCAGATGTACCCAGCGTTCTGGGTTAGCCGCGCTCAGCCGGGCGGCCAGCTCCGCCGCCCGGAGCGCACAGATGGCTATGCTTTCCGATCTGTCTCGGCAGGATCCAGTAGAGCTGCTTTAGCTGATGTGCGCAGTGTGCAGTCACCTGTATTGAGTCTGTGTGTTCCGGCTAGGGCTATTGGGGCTTGTTGGTTTGGCAACAGCCTGAGCCTGCAGAAGTGCATACTCTTGCAATCACTGCACCGCTGATACGTGACACACTTGGCCACAGTGACACTTGCAGCGCAGGTTTCGGACATCATTTTCGCATGCCACGCACATAGAGACAGCTCTTCAATGTCTCTTTCCCTGCACGCGGCTCCTCCAGAGGTGTATTGTAAGATTTACAGGGCTTTAGGTTGGAGTGAGCGATGAGAGTTGGCAAGGTCTCATAACGAAGCAGTGAGCACGGATCGTGCTGAGATCGAGCAGATAACGAAGGCCGACCGACCGGCAGTGACTCGTGGACCCAGAGCTACTGCCAGCGTCAGTTTGACATGTTCGAACCAGATGCAGAACCCTAAACCCTAAAGTTTCGGGTCTCTACGGTTGCTCGCGAGAAAGCTTGGGCAGTCGCCCCCGGGCCCTGACTGTCAGGGGATCCTACGTCGCCCCGCCACGATTGCCACGATTGCTCGACCGCTCACCAGGGGGGCTAGGGTTTAAGGGCTGAGCGCTTCCGGGGTTTTAGGTTGAGGGAATCTCTTACAAATATCGGAACTCTGATGCCAAGTCTTTTGACACTTGAAACAACTCAAAACCGCCACAAGATCGCGGCAAAAGGCTCAGCTGACTGGAGTGACCGGAGCACGCCTCTGCAAAGAAGGCCTGCAAACATGCAGCGTAAGAACCGGAAGCTGGGAAAGGCCTTCACTTTGCAGAGGGCCTCCTCTGATACCGTAAAAGTACTAGAGAAAAGCCAAATGCCGCGTATATCATCAGAACCTTTGTTGGGTCGGAGATGCGGCTAAAGGAAGCCTGCGGGCCCTCGGCAACAGATGGTCAGATGCTTCGGGGCTGACTCTTTCGGCCTTTAGCCAGGGTTACTTGAAGCCAGATTCGCCTATTCAGAAGTCCTTATAACAAGAAATTCTGCTGTTTGAGGTCTCCTACTTGGGCTCCTGATTGTCGCAACTCGGGCTTGATGTCAACCTTTGGCAGGCATCTTCCATTCCGTGGAGGGACTGGTTTTGCAAGTCCCACTACAGGGTGTTTAGTCTGTTTGAACTGCATGACCTTCCATTCCGAGGGTCCCTCTAGAACAAGCTCGCCCGTGAAACGTCAGGGCCAGTAGTTCCACCAGCTTTCGGAAGGGTTTTGCTGCTGCTCCTCCTGTCGGTAGCGGCGGATCCAGCCCATCACAAATGCATTCGGATTCCTCGGCTTCAGCAGTTTGGATGTAGGGTTTAGGGCTCAGGGATCATGGCTTAAACTCCATGGGGCGATCTGCTCACATGATCTTGATTTTCTCCTCCATGTGGCCATTATGCCATGCGTTTTGTTAGTCATTCCTGTCATGGTAACGATAGATATCATTTATCACCATGTAACTAGCTGTCGCAATGTAACTGGCGATCGTTATTTCCTGATTCGGCCGAACAGCACGGTTCTAAAGTTTAGGATCTTATCTCAATTCCCCTGTTTCGGAAAAGGCAGGGCTGTTTGCCCCCTTGCCTGCTGAGTGCGACAACCGCAACAAGCGGCTTCGAATAGGTACGGCCTCATAGGCCACCCGAAAACACCCCTAGAATTCCCGTAAGGGCTCTCCAAGTGAAGTACCAAGTCGCTTAGAGGGCAGTCTCCAGTTCTGAACCCATCAAAATATCTAGACGGTTGAACTGAAGTCACGCCCCGCTTTTGTGTTGAACTGGAGGATCCCATCCCAGGTCAGGCAAGCATCATCGACTTGGGCAACTTCTTGAAGAGTTGCTGAGCCTGAAAGTAATGTCACCATTCGGCTTTGCGAAGACGGTCGAGTCTCAATTCGAGTCACACCACAGACAGTGGAGTGAACGGGTTGTATTCGATCGCACTGCAGTACGATGCTAGACGTGGCCTACTGACAGACCACAGCGGCATGACGATCTGCTTTGGCGCAGTCGAACGCAACGGCTATGGCGCAACACTTGTGATGCTGAGTAGTGACTGCACTATCGCCAGCCATCATCGATTGGATGAATGCTGCGCACATAGGTGTAGACCAGTTCTTGCTGTGAGATCTTGTCTTGCTTGCCCTAGCAGCAATCCTGACTTCAGAGGTTTTGGAATCAGAGCCGCTTGACGAGGCCACCACTTCTTCGCAAGCATTTTTTGGAGTTTTCTTCGCAGTTGGGGGCGGTATAAGCAGGTTTTAACTCCCCCTAATATGGGTTCTAACTCTAGTTACCCTACTTATAACCCGACTTATAACTGCCCTAAACCCTAAACCCTAAACCCTAAACCCCTTTAAACTCCCTGTATAGGCCTGCTCCGGAGGCAGCGTCTCGATCGCTTGCAAGACCTTGTGGTCCAGGGGTCGGTCCTCTGCGAAGCGGAGATATCATCCCAGGAGTTTAGGGTTTAGGGTCTAGGGATTAGGATTTAGGGTTTAGGGTTTGAGGGTTCTGAGATATCATCCCAAGAGCCACGTTTCTGAGTACCACGTAACCCTGAACCCTACCCTAAACCCTGAAGCCCTAAACCCTAAACTCTGATCCGCGGAGCCTGAGATTTGTCGGTTTTTCCTCTTTGCTCATGAGTATCTGGGACCGCTTTTTTTTTATGCGAATCTGGGACACAGAGTTAGGTACCACAGAAAGAGAAGAGCTCAGATGCCTGTGGCCTTGACAGTCTGCTGGAATATTAAAGCATACCCCTCAACATCGTTTTTTTAAACAGGTTCTATATAAGAAGACCCTAAACCCTCTTCCTCCTCCTGCGGCCGATGGGATCGGTAGTGCAACTGGACGATCCGGCTGGGATTCCTTAGAGAAAGGCTCCGAAGAACCCCGAAGCATCGAAAGGTGAAGAGCAGGGCCAAGGCGGCTTGGGCTGTGGGCTGTAGGGCTTGGGGTTTAGATGTTCGGCTTGAGGGTTGGTAGGAGCTACATCAATCAAAACCCTCCTGGTCGGACATGGGTGACACTTCAGGCTGAAGGGATTTATCGGCAGGCAGGAGATGCAATGCGGAAAAGCACACATCTTAACTGAAGCTCAATATGGATCGGGATGGCAACCGAATGACGCTCCCGCCAAAATGGGAAGGGCTCGGTATGGAATTTAAAGGGACTACATGGGGTATAGCATACGTTTCAGCCTATAGGCATAGCATGGGACGACAAGGACGCAGAGTTGAGATCAGCGGCTCGTCGTGCAAGGCTTTGGCCAGGGCATCCCGGGCCTGTCGCGCTAGAGTCGCTAGAGGGCCTAGGGGGGCCTAGGGGGGTTTTAGTGGTTTAGATTTCAGGGGTTCAACCTTGTCCGGGCTTTCAGGGGTGGAAGGCAGTAACCTGAAGGTCGTACTGAACATCAACTTTGTCAGCATTAACAGACCGGTCGAAGCGAGAAGTGCAGAAATGGAGCTGGCTTAACCGGAAATCCGCCTGAAAAGGCGGATAGAACACGGAGCCTAAGCTCTGGGAGACTCCGAGAGCCTCCAAGCGAAAGCGCCTACTAACCCTTTTGCACAGAGCCTGGTGCAAAGGAAGCAGGCGCAAAGCTGCACTGGCGGATCGATCCAATTTGAGCACCTCAGGATCGGTGATACTCAGGGCCCTTCCGGGGCAGAGGCAAGGCTGTTTCTGCACAATGGTCGAAACACGTCCAAACCACTGAAGACTTCTTGGCGCCGCCGTTGCTGCGATCACTTCTATACTCGCGGTGTCGGTTTTGACGTGGCCATGGCTATGAAGCCAGCATGCCGGGCTCGGCGATTACAGAAGAGCACATGTACTCAGGGAACTCACTCCTTCACCACCTCCCGTGAATCAAGGCGGGAAGGGCGCCGGTCAGGTTTTGGAGGGCTGGTAAAGAACAATCAGGGCACCTCTGCTGCCCGGGAACGGGGCCTGGCTTCTATGCTCTTGTCATCTTGCTGGAGTGACCCAGGGTGACTTGGTCAAACATCGAAGGTTGAAACTCGAAACCGAGTTAGTAGACACCTGCGCCCCGTCAAGACTGCCATGACTTGCCTCATCTTCCGCGTTCCCAGCAGTTAAGCCTGGGACCGTCTGAAGGAGGTCCACCAAGTCCCAGGCAACTGCCTCTCCGTGGGCTCGGGATATATCTGGGGATGTAGCCGTGCATTTTTGCGTTTAGCTTTGATGGGTTGAGTCTCGTCTGACTCAAGGTTTTGGGCCGGAGGACTAGGAGTTCGGATTTCTGAACTCAACGCCAACTTTGGCATGGCGTCGCATGTGAACTGGTCCACGCCATCGCATCATCTCAACCTTGGGCCTCAGCACTTCTGAGCCTAATCACTGTAAGTACAAGTCAAGCGCCGGGGCCCGAATCCCAAAATCCCAAAGCCACCAAAAAACGGCTCCTTCAACTAACCCCGAACCCTACATGAAACTGGCTTTACTCTTTGAGGCCCCTTTCGGCGCCTCGCTGGGTTCAGTCGACTGCGCTTCGTTCGCGCCTCTCTGTGAGGAGACATGACGACGACCATCACTTTCGATGCTGTAGCTGCAGTTGAAGGTGTTGGGGTTTAGGGCTCAGGGTTTAGTGGGCGTCCGACACTCGACTGCCAGCAACACAGGCGATCCTGTAAAACGACGCCGGTTGGCCGATTCTTATCTGATCATCGACACGACTGTTGCTATGATTATAGAAATTCTCACTCGTCTAATCGGAACGGTGTTCACGAGCCGTCTGCGGGGTGGTGCTTGGCACGACTGCTATCATTCGGATTTCATGTGCAATATGCTATGTCTGTTCTGCATTCATGCGGTCCAGGACTACGTCTACCCCGTCTTTGCTCCAAGCAGTGACCCTCATTCTGTTCCTCGCACCATGCAGTTTGCGTGTGACTTAACGCCTACAGCTGGAAGCTGATGATGAAATCTTCATGGCTCCCCTGCTGGTAGAAAAAACCCAACAACTCGCAGCCTCGGCCCAGAGGCTCAGTCTAAGTTGGCTTAAGCTCAGTAGCGCTGAACCCATTAAAACACGATAGCCATGCTACAAGGAACCTGCATAACCCCCAAGTCCTAAGTCAGGGTAACTTGGTTCAAACAAGTTCCTGCCAGGAACCCCGAAGCGTGCCCGGTATTCCGTAAAAGCTCCTCTGTCCTCCTATAATGACCCGTACGAGAATCAAGTTCCCTAAACCAAGAACCTACAAGCCCCTTGGGCCCCCAAACCGAAGTTACATGTTCAACAACCACTTGGGCTTACAACAACCATGTGATATAGGGCTCCTAAGGAACACCCTTCATGAAACGCTTATGCTTATGCAAGCTCCTTAAAGCTACTCTTAAAAGGAACTCTACAGAACAAAACAAGCAAAAACAAAATCAAACCAAGCACCGAACCCAGAAGCTCGAAAAGATCTCCCACCTGCAACCTGCGAGGTCGGCCCGCGCTCACGAGCCACCTCACCGCAGGAACTCAACCCACATTTCAGCTCTTATTCCTGTCTCTGAGTGGTATCCTTTACTCAATCACTGTGGCTTTTTGAAGAGCTTGGAAAGCTTCGGATCATCTGGGGTTATCAAGCCAAATTCAGGGCAGGTCAAATCTGTAGGATGGCGTTTCTGGGCAGACCCGGGGCTCGGTGCTTCAATGCGCTTTCCGACTCTCGGCTACGGGTGGGTACGGATGTTGATGTCGGATCCAGAGCAGGCTCTCCGGCAGCTCCAATCCCTCCCAACTAGAGCCTAGAAGTCTAGACGCCGTCGGGCATCGTCGAGGCAACCCGTGCTGCCTCAACCATAACCCTTGAACCCAAAACCTCGCAGCCACGGCGCCGATCTGCACATGCTTCGCCCACGGTTGGGGCTGCGACCTTAGCGTTTGAAGCACTCTGCGGCCCATAAAGCTCACGAAATCAATACCTGTTTATGATTTAGGATCTACAGCGCTTCAGTTGGAGTGTGTGGGGCTCTCAGGTTTAGGGAGTAAAGTCAAGTGGCAACGGCGGCAGTAGCAGCAGTAGCAGTAATAGCAGTTGTTGTTGTTGTTGCTGCTGCTGGTAGCAGTAGGCATGACATCAGCTTCAAGAGCACAAAGTGCACCGCTCTGCTTTGCAGACGCTCAGCGCCTATCGACTTTGACCGAGCTCCAGACGACCCCTCGCCGGCGTTCGACTGCGGGCACGCCCTTGCATTTCCAAAACTCTGTGTTCGGAAGGGGCTCGATTTCGAACAGGCCACTACAGTAAGAGGCCTGTCAAAGTTGAAAGCCTTTGCTTAGGAGGCTTCGAGTCGATGCCAAATCCCAGGTGAAATTTGTGTGCAACCTTTTCTTTTAAATGTTGTTTTCATATATCATTGTTTATTTCTGTAATGAATGTTGTATGCATCTACATATTGGATTCTGTATCTGCGCAGTTACAGCAAAGACTTCTCCGAACCATGTTCTCATAGCCCTATTGCAGCTCACTACCAGTACCCGGAAGATTTGCCTTTGCAGCTGCTGCTATACAGAGGGGGGTTCTAAGTCAAGGGGGGCTGCATTTTTGGAATCAGGTTTAGGCGTAGATGTATCTCTGTACCGGCAACCTGCACTGTGCAGGCTCCTCCGTCCATGCCGTCCTTTGAATTCTGAGCGGGGTTCCCAATGTCCCCGCGCTGTAAACCCGATGCTGTCAAGGAATCATGACATTGTTCCAAAAGACCTGCGCACCACTTGTGAGAGACCCCTGGTGTGCAGGCGGGCCCAGGAAAAGCTCACACGGCTCCGGGGTTTTCCAGCGCGTGCAAACAGAATTGGGAAATTGAGAACAAGCTTTGGGTTTTCAGGTCCGTCCTGAAGTGTATTGGCTTGTACAAGGCTTCCGGGCGGAAACTTCTGGCTGGACTTCCACCATCCGGTGTTGCCCACACTCGTGCCACCGGCGCATCCGGTGAGTCTCGCCTGCCCCACACGTATGTTTGTCCAAGGCCCACTTGTCGCCGTTGTCATTGTGTAACAACATTGGGCCGATGGTAACAGTGTGGTTTCGCACCCTCTAAGTCCAAACCATCTCATACAGAACCCCTACATTAGGCCTTAGGCCCTACCTTTTCTCTTCATGGAAGACGCCGTGAGTCTCTGCACGAAGGGTTTGGACGATATCCAAAACATGCGCCGCGGCGAAGGCTCCTACGGACATCGGATCTCAACCTTCCCTCGCTCCCGACTTCGAGTATTCCGCACATCCTACACTGAAACCCTAAACCCTAAACCCTAAAAACCCCAAAAAAACCAAAACGCCCTAAAACCCTAAACCCTCCATCCGGAATTTGAGAAGCCCCACATACGCGAAGCTCGGGTCGGGGAGGTCCCCATGTAGCCAAAGGGCCATGAATCCCGCGCGTGAATGCCTTAAGCCTTCAACCCTGAACCCTACATCCGAAATGCCTGAGACCCTAAACACACCAAGCTAATACCGTACACCCTCAATCCTAAGCCCTAAGCCCCAAATACCCAAAGCCCCTGAATCCTCAAGACCCCAAGCCCTGAACCCTACGTCCGAAACCCTCCCACCCCTGACTCCACCTGCCGACATGCCACGGCGTCGACGCGTCGGGGTGCCCAAAACTGGCGGTCACAGCATATTCTATCAGGGCTACGGGATTTAAGGCTTTATCGGGCGCTGGCGGCTTCAGGGTTTATCTTGCAGCTGAATCAACTCAAAAAAAGACTTTCCTGCACACGAAACCGCCAGCAGGCTTACAGTAAGTAAGTGTAATCGGACGTCGCTTGCGTAGTCGGCAGGTTCCCAATTCAAGATGCTAAATTGTTGAATACACGTCTTGTGTGCGCAGCGTTTGTCCGGCATGCTCGCGCCCTACGTGTTACATGTGTCGTCTGCATCGTGTGCATGGGCAGTGGTGGCTACCGAGTTCTTGGATTCATAATGCATGCAGTGCATTAGACATCTCGGACTCCGGTCTTCGCGTGTTTAGGCAAGCCCTCTGCCGAAGCTCGTTTCCTAAGAAATCCAACAACACTTCCGAAGCCTGGAGGCCCCAAGGTGCTTAACTCGGAAGCTGGGCTCACGTACCCCGCACATCCCCGTATCCGATGTACACAGTGTCTTCAGAGCACAACTGCCTTCCTTTGGGCACGGCTGGCCGACTGCTGGCATGCTGTTGACCTTCTGCACAAGGGGTTTTCGGCTTTCAGGGCGTGAGGCTGTTGGCTGTAATGTGCGAGGCTTCATGGCGGGTTGCGCTGAGGGAGTTGCGGAAACCGGTGTGATGCTCCTGGCGATTCAACTTTCCATGTCGGGTTCCCAGGATCGGGATGCAGCCTCAGGTTTGCAGGGGTGCGAAAAACCCCCCAAAAAACCACAAAGCCTCCCGCAAGCCCTGAACCCTGCACCGAAGCGTTGGCGCTACTTTGGTTAAACTCTTGACATCGGCTAGATAAGCACTGGGCTGCTGCTGGTTCAAGTTCGATTCCGTTTCGGGTCTAGAATTTCGATGGCACTTGGAGCCGGTGGGGGTTGGGGGGGGGGGGGGGGTAAGTGCTGGGCATTTGAGGTGGGATTGGCTTTCGAGTCGTCTTTTTCGTCTGCCGCACCGGGCCACGTCTCAAATATATGCTTTAGTCAAGACATGCAAACCGACTCGGCAGATGCAGCCTTTTAGGAAGTCGAAGCCCGTCGCCCCGAGACCACAGACTCCGACTCCCTCCCAGAAGCTCCAAAACAGAGGCCAAAGCACACCTCCTCGCACTCTTTCCGGTGTGAAGGCTTCGGGCTGAAAGCTTCAAGGGTTGACTTTTCCCGTTCTCGCGATACCAAAGGTATGTCTTTTGATTTTTCAAAGGTGCTGATCATGTTCAACACAGGTCGGTCCTGGGCACCTTTCGGCTCAAAGGGTGTATACAGAGCCGCCTAAATCGCCAGAAGCTCACCCCAACTGTGCCTGTGGAGGTGGCTGCGGAGGTGGCGGAAGCCCAAATGCTTCCAGTTCGCTGGCGGATGGTGGGATGCCAGGCCTTGCGAAAGCGGTATCTTCAGAATCTGGGCTCGGGCACTGTAGCAAGCTGCCAGAAGAAGCAACGAACAGGAGACGATGCACCCTCAATGCAGAAGCGCTGTAAGCCCTAAACTTAAACCTGAAGTATCTACGGGGCGAGGCCAAACCCAGAACTCAGAACCTCAGGACACCTTTCCAACAAACCTGCGACCGACAAAGACTTGAAAAGAAGAACAAACTCTCCGCCATCCTCAACGATACGGAATGTACACTACGAGACAAGGAGTCTCTGCCATATTATGACCGGGTATTCGGGTTTTATGGGCACGTCGCGCTTTAGGCACCGGGCGCTGGATCCGGAGTCTCCACGTCCTGCCAGCCGGCGGCAGGCTCGCCTGCTTCCCTGAGCGGCTGAGACCGCAGTCATGATGACGATGCTTCGATGGTGGTGGCGCGATGATTCGATGATGGCATGCTGAGCTGGACCATGAACATGGAGTTCAACCACGCGCCATGAAGACGAAAGTTGAACATGCCGACTCGAAATCTCATGCGCAAGAGGCATGTTTACGCAGTGCAGGCCGCATCACACCCCGGCACATGGCGGGGCTCGGTCCCTTCACTCTGCCACTGACTGCTCCTAGTTTAAGGTTTAAAGTTTAGTGTATGGGGTGTTCCCTCGAAGAGAGAAGTCAGTAGTCTACAAGGAAGACGTACAATCTGGACTCCACCTGGATCCGAGCACGCGGCGCATACCACGACGCCTCTTCCCACTCGTTCCATTGGCCGCAGTCATCCTGGCTTTGCCTCCACTGGCAACTCTCGAACCACAGGGCTTTAGTCACATCCAGCTTGCCAACATCAAGTACAGAAGACGAGTCGAGCAAAGATGCTGGCGGAGGTACAACAGAAAACCAAGAAAGCGTCTTCGTCATTGCAGGTTTGGCTTTCAAAGTCGAAACTCCGCACAAGATGTGGATCGGACAGAATCGGGCAACTTGGGTGTCCATGTAGGTTTATCCATACGCTGGTCATGTGTAATAGCGTGGAATCTCAAGCTAAAGACTTTGAGTCGACACACATCTTCAGAAAACACATCGAGCGCGTAAACGTGATGCGGTGAACTCAAGGACCAATCACCCAAAACCCCCAAAAAGAAAACCAAGGCCAAGCTTATGCGTCCAGTTCTCGGTGGCGTGCCAGTTATCCCAGTCGTTCGGCTCGGTCTTTGTCACCCTCAGCATCATGTAACGGTGCCGGGCATAGAGCTAAGGCAAACATCTCTCTTGGGGTGCGGAACTAAGTCGTACAAGGACGGGTAGAAACAGTTAGCAGAACCCTTGCACGTTTTGGTAATCATGCCACCAGTCGACCCATTAGAAGATTATTCGTATACTCCCGCTACATCTCACCAACTACATCACCACTACTTCCCCATTACCAGTATAGGAATAACCAATTATCCCATCCGTATTCTCTAAGGTGGTATTATCATCCCAAACTGGGCAAAGGTTCCATCATGGATTTTAATTGGGATTAGTTTCAAATGTTGTAATCATAATATACTCAGATCAGAGTGCAATGCCTCTTATACAGTATGTTTGTACTATGCTTAGGAATTCACTACCCCTGTCGCAATAAGCTAGATATGTTCAATCCATGCTGGTATGATTTTGCAAAAGGCAGAGGCTGGGGGCCCAGCTGCTTTTGCGGTGTTGGAGGTTCAGGGACGCCTCCCGAGTGGCAGGATTTGGATTAGACGGCTTCAGGGTTCAGGGCTTTTGGACTTTGAGTTGCTCGCGCTTTGGGGTTTGGAGACTGGCAGCTTCGACTAATTTTTGAACAAGGGCGTCAGGGCTTCATTGTCGAGTGCCCGTGCTTACGGCAGAACATTTCTGAACCCAGCAAGCATGCAAACACCCTCCCCGGCAAATCACGAAACTCCGCGCAGCCTCAACTCAAAATCCGTTCAGTTTTGGGGGGCCTGGGTTCCTGAGTCTCAGCTCCTTCTTCGGGAAGGTGCGGGGAAGAGCAGGCTGAAGTGTGCACCAGGTCGGGGAGCGCTTGCATGCTTTCGGACGGTCGCAATCTTGCAAAACCTTGCGGACAGCCGTGGGGGCTGGGCTCGTCTTATGTTGAAATGCTTTGTAACATCGCCGGATGCATCGAAGCTGCTGAAACCAAGCTTCAGGGAAGCCAAGCCAGCTCTCAAGCTCGTTTCGCCGCCCAGGCTCCGACTTCCTAGCCCGGACAACCCCCAACTTTGCCCTCTCGCTTCGGCCTGGTGTTTTCTCTGCGGGCGGCGGCCCAGGTGGCGGCAATGGGACTGGAACATGGCTGGGCTTTCGGAGGGTTCAGGCCAGCAAATCGGATTCTTTTTCGGTGTGTTCGGAGGGCGTTTGGAGTGTTTATAAAGGTACCCAGAACGTTTTGAGGGGTGATGTTCGTCTTGAGGGGAAGACGCTTCACCCATGTCTCGTGAGGGCCTTCGGCTGTGGATTACACAACACCGCTAAACCCAAAAGGTCTCTTACAAAAAGCCTGGACACCTTCGCCCCAAACTCTGTGGAGAGATGCGCAACGGCATGAAGACACTTATCCCCCGACCCCTGCTGGGGCGGCGCCAGT
>CAJNJA010011998.1:0-13356 GCA_905231915.1 Symbiodinium necroappetens | reverse complement strand
GGTCGTGGTGGTGGCGGCGGTGGCGGTGGTGGTGGCGGTGGCGGTGGCGGTGGCGGTGGCGGTGGCGGTGGCGGTGGCGGTGGCGGTGGCGGTGGCGGTGGCTGTGGCGGTGGCTGTGGTGGTGGTGGTGGTGGTGGTGGTGGTCGTGGCAGAGGCTTCTGTTACCCTTTCCGGCACCATATCTCAAGTACAACGAAGGCGCCAGGAATTGACGAGGCCGTCCTTGACAGCGACCACCGAAAGTCGAACACCATCCTCGCCTAGCGATTGCTGCTCGGATGTTGATTTGCACAGGGCACTCGGGGCGCTAATGTATAGCATGGACAGCATCCGCATAGCCCCTGCTGCCGTACAGTGGCCGCTGCTCGATCTCCCCAGAGCTAGTGTTGCAGCTCGTTCGCTTGAAAGATGCCGTTTCCGCTAACATGTCACATGTCCATGACATCAAGATGGGCCTGGATCGACATCGATGCCGAGCTTGGCTCCGGGCACCCTGTCGTACGAAGCGAACTGACACAAGCTACAGACATTCTTCACAACAGGCTCTGACAGATTCCATTCTCGTAGTGGGTTCAGCTGACAGCAGCTCTTCAGTGAAACGAGGATCCAGGCAGATCGATGTCTAGTTCATGAACAGGAGGGCGCAACACGACCTATCAGGGTCCTGTCCACGGAGATCACATACTCCAGTTCCTCTCCAGGACTTTGCGCATCCATGGCGCAACCCAGACAGGAGAAGGACTGCAAACTAATGCGAGGGGTGCGATCCAGTTCTTGATGCTGCTCTTATAGCGTGCTTTCGTGTGTGATAATGAAAAGAACAATAACACCTAGGTGAGATCCGTGCGGGCCGGCTGGGCAAGTCACAGGGAGTGTGTCTTCCACGGCGGACCCTTTTGGGGCTCCTCGTCCACGGCACCACAGTATGACGAAAAATATCTGGGTCTAGCTGAAAGCTTCCATGGTTTCAGCACCCTGCTGCAAGCTCGAGAATGTCCAGCACAGCGTCCACACGCACATCACGCTTCACAGGCTGGCGGTCGCGGAGTGGTTTATCTCCTGTCTATGTCCTAGCGGTCTTGTCAAGTCTGCAAGTCCAACCGGGCTCCAAGCGACACAGATCTTGACAGGCTCGAGGCGGCGCCAGCGTGAAAACTCCTTTGCCACCTCTGCATCTTGAAAACAAAGCCACTTGCACCTTCAGAGAGGCTACAAGCTCGAAGATAAAGAAGTAGGTTTAACGCAGGGTGAAGTGTTAGGTCCTGTTCTCGTCACTGCCACTGATGTTGTGCGTCGCCGTTTGGACACCCGTCTAGTTCCAGCCCTGTGAAGACATTTCCGATCGATACTCGTCCCGACAGCTCGAAGCTCGAGTGCGGTTTTCAGATGCTTTGAACGTCTCAACGGCAGGCTACCTGGTCGATGTTGGCCACAATTCCTCTCTCACACCTCAGACAGGAACGGAACTGAGAAGCGCTTGCTAGCTGCGCTATGTCCTTCTGTCTCAGCCCGGCTCCACCAGCGAAAACCCGGCAGAGTCTCCTCCTTACCTTGAGACAGAAAGGGTCACAACCCGTAACAGCACTACGTCACTTCGCCAAGGAAACATCAAACTCGCGCGCCTTTGTCTTCAGCTGCAGGCTCTTCTTCTTCCAAGACGTCTGCCTAGCACACCCAACTTCAAGCCTCCTGCTGGCCACAGCCCGGTTTTCGTCGATTTTGTTGCAACCCAACTTAAGCATGTCGCGCCTCCGGCGCAGGCTGCTGTGACGTCGCCGAGTTTGGACGCGACTTCTTCGTCTTGCCCTGAACAGGGCTGGCGATCGACCAGACTCAGAATCTCCAGATTCTCGCTTTCGAGTCCGAGCCTCACTGCTGACAGGAGGTGGTACCAGGGCAGTGCCAGAAGTCGAAGGCTTGGGAGCCTTCCACGATGGAGACAAGGATGATATCATGTAATGGCAGCGGCAAGGACTGGTCTCTGCGCCTCCTCCTCCTCATCCACCTCTTGCTCTTCGGGCTCCGGTGGTGGAGGTTCCCACGGTACCTTGCCAAGCTTTGCATGTCACGTTGAATGAAGGCCGCCAGCAAGGCTAAGTAGGACAGGACACGACTGCCATCTACTTCATCCTTTGGTCGGCGTCGAGAAACTACGGCAACTGCGACAAGGCCTGAAACCCCCGAAGACGCACAGCCCGCAAAACGAATCCGTCCTGAAGACCTGGAGTTTGCAAGACTACTCGTGAATCCCACCTCCATGAGAGGGCTGGGTTCTAGGCCTCAGAAGGATTTTGTCTAAGGACATGGGCTCTTCGTGTCGCAAGCAAGAGGGCCTGAAAGGCTGGCTCAGCACGGTCGGGGTGGATGTTATTGTAGATACCGGTATGGATTGGTCGCTTGTGCATGCGGTCGAATTGGATTGCATTGCGGGTCCCATTTCCTGGCACCCCGGCACACACTTAATGGCTTTGTGGATGTCGCTGTATGTGATTATGTCTTATGCCTGAACATGCCTCTGCTCGCAGTTGCAAAAGGCGTCAGCCGCAAGCAACCGCGCCAGACCCTGAGCCCAAGACTTGCACACATGCTAAGCACGGGGCGGATGTTCATCGTAAAGATGTCCGCCATTTCGGCCAAAACAGCCTCGCAATGCAAGCGAGAGAGGCATGACAACTTTATCCTGCCACGACAGCGGATGCCTCCGCCACAGTAACAGGCGCCGGCTCGTAAGGCAGGTTGAACCTATGGCACTGCACTCGGACAGCCGATGGCGACCGTCATGGAATCGCACTTTTGGAGGAGACTCACGAGCTCCCGGCTGCTTCGCAACCGTCTCTATCAACGTCTTTTGTGTCACCTCACCTCCTGAGTGCTGGGACAGAGTAGCAATTTGAACCCTCCACCCAATGGACGTCCCACCCCTGAGCATGCGTGCTGTATACTTGGCTGCTCCAGCTTCCACGGCATCATGGGGCAAAGGTACGGATGGGTGCAAGACTTTTCGCCGAGATTCAGTCTTGCAGTGGTTTGTATCAGAAACTGGCGCACTAGATCCGAACACTTGCACACACCTGAACACTTGAAACGTACCGGGTAACTCAAGGACCATCGCGTGAGTCAAAAAAGCCTTACCCCAGAATCTCTTGATGTCACTCATCTTCTGGAATTCTGTCGGGCTGCTGTCCACTGCCAGGTGGTAGTCAAGCTCTGGCCCCACCTGCTCAAGCCATCATTATCCCAGCAACCCTGCCACAGAAAGCCATGGTAACGGGCCATGCTGCAGGCAATATCTTGACAACATGAACAAACATGATCGCAACAATATGACAAGGCCTTGACTTGATGAAGAAAAAGGATAGAGGTGATCATAATTGCAGACATACGCAAGCGGAAATCACAGCAGGTGCTTTCCATATATGGCATTCGAGAGATTCACAATGTTTGTTTTCTGCCAGGTCTTGGCCAGTGCGAAGCCCAGCGCAGAGAAAGGCACGGTACTTGACGACCGCAGCCTCCATGCGCGGGATTACCATTGGCCGGGTCATGCACAGTACCCTGGCGAAGATATCTTCACTTCACCGGGGTTATAGGATTACAAAGGAGCTGAACAAAAAAAGTGAAGAAAGCACTAGACCTTAGTCTTCTCCACCTGCTGGCCATGTGGCCGGCCGAAAGGGCTTCCCGATTTGAGCCGCCGGTCAAGCCTGGAAGCCTCCTGCCCAAGAAATCACCTGGAAGAGTGTGAACAAGGAGGCAGTTGAGGCCCAAGCACCACTAATCTCGAAACCCTCGTTGGGGTCTGTTGTTGTGACCGTGGCCGTGGTGGTGGCTGTGGCCGTGATGGCCGTGGCCGTGGTGGTGTCCGTGGCCGTGGTGGTGTCCGTGGCCGTGGTGGCCGTGGCCGTGNNGGCCGTGGTGATGGTGGTCGACGTTGGGCACTGTGTTGCAGCATCACTCATCGTGAGGCTTGTGACGGGCGAAGTGCAAGCCTGGTAGTTAGGGATGGAATTGACCAACCAGTTGCTTAGATCAGCAATTGCACTCTTCACGTCTGCCACAGTGCCAATGGTAAGGCCCTGATAGCACATGCTGACCGTACTTGCCTTTGTGATGGCATCGGCAGAGTTCGCTGTGAGGCCAGCAGGCAAGGCAGTCTGCCCCCCCGAGACGTAGCCCCAAGTATCTGCTTCGGTGCTCGCGGCGCAAAGGGGGGTGTCGTCTCCGCTCACGGCAATCAGAGTGTCACCACCGTTCGAGATTTGTTCACCTCCACTAGGCCATGAGAAAGCATTGCCAGTGGTCTGCTGCTGTACTCCGGCAAGGGTTACACCCGGCAACAAGCACGAGCTAGCTGTGTAGGTCAAATCGTCGCTTGTGCTTGCCCCGATCCAATCACCGTTGCCATCGACCATCCGAAACGTCACTTTGATTGTCTCACCGGCACTCATTGGCTCCAGCAGCACGAGCTTGAAGCTGTCCGGGCTCTGTCCGTTGATTTGAATGAAAGCACAGCTGCCAGGACCAAGAGCAGCGAGGCCGACACGTGCCAAGCCCAGAGCAAGCGCCAGACCGAGAAGCGCCATACTGCTCAAATCAGGCTGGAAAAGGGCTGGCTGTTCCTGTGGTCTGAGCAGAACTGACTTTAGATTGCACTGGGACAAAGGCTGGATCCATGGAAATCTGGCCACAACTAGAGTGGAACGTTCACGTCAGGTCTACTCAGCTTCGTGCTTGTATGATGTGCCGCGTCAGACGAGCGACATCTCGAGCGTGGACCATCCTGGTCAGAGCCGCATGGCATGTCACGCTGAAGCTGGACACACACAAAGGCGCGTATATTGGAACAAGAGAGACCGTGAGTAGCGCTGTGCTGAGACCCCAGCGGGATGTAATTCTTGCCCTCGCCAATGACACGAAGGGTAGACCGAGTCCTGAGGTCTGAGGGGTGGCACAGCAAGCTTGTCCGGGAGGACCAGCGAGCACTAAGCGCGGCACTGCCAGGCAGCTTTAAAGAGAGCGAGGAAGGCATCCTCGCGAGGAATTCGTGCAGGCTACCGGATTTACGACGTTTCTCTTACAGGAAGACTCCCCAATGCACAGGAGGCATAAGTGCATAACTTAAGTCCTCACCATTGCCGTAGGGTATCCCAGCACATACCTCGAAAGGCATGAGACTCTTCAGGATCCGCTTCTTAGCCACAACTCTGTGGCTCAAAATCTGCTGGTGGGGAAGGACAGCACAAGCCAACGACCAGCAAGGCTGGCTGGATCGCAGAAGTTTAAAGTTTGGCTCTAGCATCAAAACTTTCTCCACGCCCGCTCCATGTTGTAGTACGTACCTCTGCACTCAGAGCCCCAACCCTGATCAACCCAGAGCGACCTCCGAACGAAGGATTCCAGGTACACGTTTGTGAATTCAGAGTCAGGTAAAGAGATCGGTTCTCTGAATGTTGGAGAACCATGCTCCGGAAGAATGGCGACTTTTGCACTGGTCACATCACCGAACTCGCAAGTTAGCTCTGTGTAACAGGGCCTGAAATGCGCAATCCTAGGACAGCTAGACGACGACGAGACTCCGGCATTGCCGTTGCTCTTCGGTGTACAATTGTGCAAACATGTGGTGCTGGTGCATACTCTTGCCGGCACATTTGCCCTTACTTACGGAAGGACTCGAAACCTGTCCACTTAGTGACTCTGAACCAAACCTTGGGATCCTGTGGCAGGGCACGACATAGGGTCGGATCATGCCCCCCTGCTTGCTCTTGAGTGCCAAGACCTGCACGATGGCTGCCAACTGAAGCATCGACAGACCCGGCAGATGCTGGGATCAGTGTACAAAGTACAAAGTAGGTGCAGCCGGATGGAAAAGACCAAGCCCGATGAAGGGAAGTGGCTGCAAAGAATCTGGCTCTGGGATAGGACCATTGGGCCAGGGAATACGTGCCTGAGTCTCGATGTCTTTCCAGTCCTGGAACTTGGGTGTTGGAACGCGACGGATGTAATCCTGGCCCGAGACAGCACCCAATCCAGACCAGACCCTTGGCACTGCACCAGCAACGGCAGAATTCCTGGACCTGAAGCCACAACAGCATCCAATGCTCGAGTGATGTGAACTCGGCCGTGGCGGTCTCACCCAATGTGCAGTTCATGGAATGTAGAACACCCGTCCACAGCGACATTCACTCCCTTCTCATCTCTTGTGGTTGTGTTGCTAACTCAAGCAGCTCCAAGCATTCCAGCAGGGCCTCACAACGTAGCACAACCGGGCGTGTCTCTGGCTCCGGTGGGGGCGGCACCTACGTATCAAGAGGAAGCTGGGAAGCAAACCTGCTCCCCGGAAGCCTTGCAAAACCCTACATTCGTTAACAACATGTCTCCGAATTGCTCGCAATCGCAATCCCAAAAACTACGACATGCCGCCAGCTGCAGAAAAAGCATCCTAAGGCAGACACTTCCACCGGAACCTCGGGCTGACCTGCAGTGGATGACAGTGCCTACAGCCCCCGGCTCCCGAAAAAAATGTACCTCTGGCACACTTGGTAAACCTATGGTTTCAGCTTCGAATAGGCGGGCAATTTGTCGCAATGCTTCTCCATCTACATTGAATTTTTGCTTTGCATTGGACCTAGAAACTCTGCCGACAGCATGCCAAGCAGTGCAACAGTGGCTCTTCGCAGACATGTACTGTGGTACAGCGTCCCACCCGCGTCCGCACTGGCCACCCCACCCCCTGCCCCTTCCCAATTCCCCAATCTCTCCCTGCCGAGTTTTGCAGCATTGGGTGCGAGTGCGATATCTCTCCGGCCAGAGCTTTAGGCGTTCTCCCTCCACCTCATCCTCCTTCCTTTAATTCCCACCACCCCCTGCTTACCCCCTGCTTGGCTGCGACTGCTAACTTAGCATCTGCTTGGCTCGGTCCTTCTCCCTCCTTCCTTCCTTTTCCGCTGGCTCCCCCTCCCCCTGCCCCTCTTCCCTTACTTCTCGCCTTCACTCCCGGTGTCGCTGGGCCACGCTGCTACTCCAAGTGCTGGACTCCCGCAAGCCGAGGCGGGCAGGGTAGCGTTAAAAATAGACGACAACAGAAGCTTTCACCCTACATGCATAGATCCCTGACCAACGGATTTTTCCAACTGTTTTCGCTTCGGCGGCGTTTTCTGCGATTCGCCTCCATCGGAGTCCGATCGTTTTCATCGATGGAGACTCGTATTTCTCACAGAAATAGTCTCTCGATGTTCCGGAGGACCGACCGTTTCCCGGTCGAGTCTGGCAGAAAGAAAGCAGAGGAAAACATCTCTTTACAAGGGTTAGGGCGGGCGGGAAAAGAAAGATTCTCAAGAAGAACAGAAGCCAAATGACAACGCGATACATAGCAAGTCCGCATTCAATCGGATTCAGCAGATCCACTCGTGATCCGATCGGTGGTTTGATGAAAGCGATAAGTTGTCACTTCGCATACAAGTGTGCTACACGACAACAGAAGCTTTCACCCTAAATGCATAGATCCCTGACCAACGGACTTGTCCAATTGCTTTCGCTTCGGTGGCGTTTTCTGCGATTCGACTCCATCGGAGTCCCATCGTTTTCATCGATGGAGACTCGTATTTCTTACAGAAATAGTCTCTCGATGTGCCGGAGGACCGACAGTTTCCCATCGGTGGTGGTGGTGGTCGCGTCCTCCCATCGCAGGCGAACGCCACTAGAGCTTACGGTCTCTTCCTTTGAGGGCTCGCTGCACGGCGTCGATGCCCGGAACATCCATGAATCCCACCTTGGATGCGAATTATGATTTTGGTGGCCCTATTTGTGATAGACGACAATGGCAAGTCGGCTTCGTCGATATCTTCGAATCAACTGAGGGCATCGGAGATGTTAGCCTTGGCCGGCACGCGTTCGGGCCGGTGAAATAATCCCCGACGATTGTTCCAGGTCCAATGGGCTGCAATGAGGCAGTTCAATGGCTGACGCTTGCTGACACCCTTGATGAGTGCACGATGCCTTGTTTTTCGCAACATTGGATATAGAAACACCCTAGCCAAGGTTCGAAGACCAAAGGAGCTAAGATATCGGTCTGGCTGATCGGCTGGGTAACCGTAAACTGCTCGATCTCATCGATGTTCATTTCCTGCTGACTCGACATGATCTCGGGGAGGATTCGAGGTCTATGGGAGGCAGTCCGTATTGAAGCTTGAGCACTACCGAAGCCACACAGTCTCAAGGAGAAAGCCCCGCTACCATGCCATGCGGAGCCTAATGAAATCTGGTCGGTAAGATGCTTTTGCATGGGGTCGAGTTATTCGATGTATCGATCGAACGGAGTACATCGGGCAGAAACATGCACTGTCAAGTCAACCCACACATCGCCTAGGCGGAAGTGGGATTCTATCAGTTCTATCAAATGTCGGATAACCGACAGAAATCAAGTTCCCAGACCACATGTCGCCTAGGCGGAAGTGGATGGGAACATTGCGTCGATTCCTTCGTACACAAGGGACCAAGGTAGATAAAATTTGTTGCCAAGGATACGCACGTCGCCTAGGCGGAAGCGCTCCAGGTTCGTTGACGGGCACGCAAGGTCGCATAGGACCATCTACCAAGCGTTCATGTGCCTTAGTTGTGTTGCTCGACGAGCAACCGAAGATGTAATCGGAGATGAATAGGTTGCTCTCGGTTCTCCTTCGGAGGACGGAGAGCGCGGGTTGGACCACCAAAATTACTTTGCCACATCCGCATGCTGTGCGAAGTAGGTCCGCATATTCGGTGGAAGCATCGAGGAGGTGCAGTCGAGGATCGCATTGCTGAAGTCTCTCATCAACTCGGTCATCGGGGGACAAGCGCCGTAGGTGATCGAGAGGTTGCGCATGTCCCGCGAAAAGAGGCACTATGTTCGGAGTCTAGCGAATCTTTCTTCGGTGCTGGTATGGTGTAAACCGGTCATGCTCGAAGTAATGGAATGCCACAACATCGAGTACAGCTACACCAAAGTCGCACGGGGAGCGTGGATTTTGTTCGGAACTCCCAGAAGAAGTACTCTTTGGCGTAGAATGTCATTGTTCGGTGTGTGTGCCGGAAGATCTAGGCACAAGCCGAACGAAGTCATCGTCGATCGGTGAGTCGGGCAGTTCAGCACCTGATCGAGGTAATAGATGCCGTCGTAGGTCACCTCCCACGGGGCATCGGGCAAAGGCGGCGAAGGGATGATTCCCCGGGCTCGAGTTAACGGTTGAAGAGTCAGGGATAAGACCGGGCAAACATCGAAGCGCCGAGCCGTCCCGAATCCAAACTGGGAGTTTCAGAAGTCGGAGTCTCGAGACGTACATCGGCGAGTGCCGTTGTTGGGCCTTTGTTCGTCCTCGCTGTCTCAGGCCGGGTCAACCGGAAGCCCTCGGCACTCGATGGGGAGAGGCAGGCGGCATCGCCGGTACTCGACGTTGAAGCGTACGGGGTTCAAAGTCGGCGGTATCGAAGAGGTAGTCGGGGTCATGCTCGAAGAGGCCGCGGGCATCATGGCATGAGGCACTTGCCGAACCGGGGTGGATTTATTTCGGGGATGAGGAAAACATCCGGTGAAACAGTCAGTCTGAAGGATCGAAGAGGGATCGAGGTTCAAATGGATCGGAGCCTTGGGTCTCGCCTTGCCCGGGAAAACTTCGCTCGAAGAAGGCCTCGACGGAGGGGGAATAGCCGGTCGTGCTGGCTCGGGGAGGCTGTCGTTGATCCACTCGGTTCCCCATTCATCATCTCGTTGTCCGTGTGCTGCCCGTGCTTGTTGAACCTCTCGATCGCACTGGTTCCAAAGGTCAACGTCGACCGCAGGCTTGGATGTAACAGTCGGAGGAGGGGCAATCGGTGTGGCCTCGTCGATCTCGACTATGACCGGTGTAGTCGTTGAGGTTCCTTGCCGATGATCTGCAGAGTCGATCCAGCGTTGGGCTGGTGAGGTCTCACGCCTCTGCCTCGTTGTACCGGTGTCGGCATGACCCCTTTCCTCCGCATCGCCTGGGCGGAACTCCATGGCAGGGCCATCGAAGTACCTGTTGGGCGTCCGTGTAGACGGTCCGGCCGCAGGGAAGGAAGATCTCGGCGGAGTGGTCGATCGACGATGGGTCCAGGATGCTGCCTGCCTCGATGGGACACTCGATGAGGCTCGTCGAGGAGAAGCACCCCGGCTGCGTCCAAATGGAACGAAGCTCGTTGAACACCACGACGCTCCAATTGTCTCTGCTATTCTTCGTCACGAACTCGCGTTGCATTGGCGGAAGCACTCCATTTATCGTAGTTACAAGACAAGGTGTAACTCGTTCCAAATCGCCATGGAACCAGATGAGGTGTGGCACGACCCATTTCCCCGACATAAAATCGGGATGCAAATGAGGGCAATGCGCCCCATTATCGCAGATCTTCGAGGCAAGGATACGAGGAGGGATTTTCCACCTCCTCGGGGAACTGCTCGAGCATGCTCGGGGGAACTTGCACACCCTGAGGAAAAGTCTCCATCGTCAGGAAGTCGAACCAGGAGTTGCGTCGACGAGCAGCCAGAACGACAACAGTCGTAATAATCGCAGTACTCCCGGCGGAGAGGAAAGAAAGATTTTCAAGAAGAACTTAAGACTTAAGCCAAATGGCAACGCGATACATAGCAAGTTCGCATTCAATCGGATTCAGCAGATCCACTCGTGATCCGATCGGTGGTTTGTAAATCAATAAGTTGTCACTTCGCAAAAAGGTGTGCTACACAGAAATTCTCCTATGCGGCATCAAACGGTACCATGCAATATGCTGCACCACAGTGATGTACATGTATAAACGAATCAAATTACGACAGCAACAATAATCACAATCGTAGTGCCAGAGCAGTAGTTGCGTTCTGTGTAAGGTGGATGACGGCGAGTGCGATGCTGATGATGCCGAGGCGACGAAGATGAGGATGAGGATGAGGACGAAGGGCAATAAACCTGGTTATCAAACTTTCTCTGGTAATTGCTGCTCGACGCTGGGCCTTCCTCCCCTTCAGCAGGTTCCGCCTGAAACAATGAGCAACGCGAGTCAAAAGGCACTTCCAAAGCACGCTCACAACAACACATGCAGACATCCGTACATGCGTACACACACACATACATGTTTGCATGAACTGGATACATATGCATCTGCAAACGTTCGTGTAACATGTAAACTTGAACATGCGTGCGTATAAACACGTGCATACAATGAGTGTGCGTGTGCGTGCATGCATGTGTGTATATGTACATGCATATCATGTGCTCGCCAACCCCCTTCGGCCACAGACCACCGTACAGGAGATATGGACGTTGTTTGATTTAAAGAAGCTTTAGAGTTGTCTATCTGGGTTGAAGATTACATTTGGCTTCTCGATCATCTCTGTGTTCCCCACATATATTGTGCTGTTCATTTAACACTGATGATGCAGTTCGTTTTGAGTTCCTTTCCTGGTGTGGTTACACTACTGTCGCTGATGATGTAGCATACCCACCATGGTCACCATACTCCATGTGTTTGAGTCTCTTAGCAAACCATTTCTCCTATCATAAATTTGTCTTTGTCATGAACAATCCCGCCACTTCTAGTGCTTAGACTAGCACAATCAAAGGATTTTCAAGGACATCCAGAAGTTCTGTCAGATCAACGGCTGGCTCAAGACCAGCAGCCTTGTACAACTAGGGAGATCCCATGGTAGCCCCATCTGATCTTAAGGAAGAATTGAACTACCCAATTGACAAGTCTTGGTACTTGACGAAATTCAATTGGTCTGATAACTAACCTTGATCATGCAAGGGGTTGAACGGGTTTCATACATCTCTAACATCAGCCACAACCAGTCAGTCTTGATAATGATGTTCCTTGTCTTTCATTAAATGTAGTTCTTTTCCAGCTTCCTCGGTTATAGCTGAGATTCTACCTCTGTCTCCAGGAGTTAATCACCAGTCTAGCCGTGAGGAGCGAATGAACAGAGCGTTCCGTTCATTCCGGTCACTTTGTTCACTCCCTTTCACTACACTTCCATCACTCACCAGGATACAGTGGGAAAGGTAAAGGTGTAAGGGAGAAAAAGTCAAATTAAATAAAGCTAAGGGAAAAGAAGATAATGAAAGCATGCTTTTTCCTTTGCTTTAATTTAATTTTTGACCCGGTTTCCACATCACCTGGCAACCGAAAGAGAGTCGTGTTCCTGCACAGACTGAAACATTGATCTGTGCTTGAAAACGTTACTACTCGTTACCATGACTATGAGAAGACCAGTCAGTTGATTCTGTTCGGCGGTTTATCACGGGTGGAACTTGAGGGTATCTATGATTGCAGCAGACTCGTATCATACGAAAATGCTTGTACTGGCTTAAATTACGCATCATGATTTTTGCGTGTACGTGCTTCGTGTTTGCATGTGTGAGTCTGTAACCGTTGTGTTTTGATGTTTGTACGGCGTTCATTGGTGCTTATAGTAAAGAGCCCCAACCAGTACAATTTGCACAGTGCACAACTTGATGGTCATAATGTGCTAGGTGCAGATTTCTGAAACTATTTTTGTAAGAACGACAACCCCTAGTTCGAGCAACCAAGGAATGGGCACGACCTACTGTATAAAGGTGAACTTCTGAAAGACCTGATAGAATTATTGTTCGGTTTAGGGTCTGGGGTTTAGGGTTCAGGGTGCTGAGCAACCCAGTGTAAACGTATGGGTATGTGTGAGCACAAGAACTGGATGAATGAAGAAGTTACTATGACACATGTTGTACACACGCGGCTACTGGCACATGATAGAAAAACAGTGTTGTCCAAAAACTTACGTAGGCCAGTCGTTTTGGACTCCTAGAAGGAACTGTAGAGATGCTTGGTGTCGGGCATAGGGGTTTTGTATAGGGATTTCGGGCAGAAGCCCCGGCCGCGAAACGCCAAAGACAATTCTTTACGCCACTCGGAACATCAAAACCCAACAACACCAAAAAAATAAACACACAAAACACATCCGGCATTCTCTCCGGATCTTGGGGTTGTGCTGGTTTTTGGATCTCAGGTTGGAATACCACAATGCTGGCTAAAAAATATCAATGTATGTGCGGAATCCTCGGGGATCTTTGGTTCTTGTTGTCCTTCTGACTTCTGGTGTGTGTATGTATATATATATACAATATGTACATACATACAATACAATACAATACAATACAATACGATACAATACAATACAATACAATACAATACAATACCATACCATACCATACCATACCATACCATACCATACAATACAATACAATACAATACAATACAATACAATACAATACAATACAATACAATACAATACAATACATACATGCTGCGTGTGTGTATATATATATAGAGGTTGAT
>CAJNJA010011997.1:5415-36410 GCA_905231915.1 Symbiodinium necroappetens | reverse complement strand
ACTACTACTACTGCTACTGCTACTGGGCCCGACAAAACTTCCGGTTCTGACCGCGCAGGCAACCCGCCCTCTACTCCGATGTCCGCGTCGTCCTGGGTCCATGTGTTGGAATCCTGATGAGTTCCGGTAAAGTGTTTAAGTAGCACTCCGGCTTGCTGCGCCACCCTGGCGCGCAAGTTGTACAGTTAGATGCTGGGTCCAAACCGGAAAAAGACAGCTCGAGACAGGAGTTGCTCATGGTTGTTTCAGAGCATGTCGCGAATGCCTGCTCTTCCACGGACGACGAACAATGCAGCCGCCAAGCACCAGATGCTTTCCGCCCGGACGTAGACTTGCGATGGGTCGTGGCGCATAGCACGCTCAGTTTCTGGATAAGGCTTGTTGCTTTAACAGGGACAGAATCTGGCGGGAGGCTTGTGGACACTCGCCTTCCGGTGGTCTCTATAATCACTTCTCCTCCCTTCGTTGCGGGGGCTTCGAAACTTATCGGTCTGTCAGACATGAAAGAGACACTTGGCAGCGGGGCCTTCGCTATGATTTACACTCCAAGCGCAAGGACCGATAATCTTTGCTGTCTGCCTGGGCTGGTCCTCCAAGCGAATCTTGGAATGAAGGATTTGCTGGATCCGTGCCTAAGTGGATACGAGAGAGCATTACCTCCAGAGCTTGATTTGATGTGCTCTTCGTTGTTTCGTGCACGCAACTGTTTGTGTCTTTGTCTGCCCTGCACCCAGCGGGAGCAATAAACACAACTTCGCGATCAGTCACCTTGTTTATGTGGTGAGCCACAGTTGTTCCCGACTGCTATTTGCTGCGAAGCCGGACAGCACCGCAAATACCTGCGTATGATGTTCGATGTGTACGGCACACCATTCGGCTGATGGGTCCTCAGACCATAAAGATGTGCTTGGAGTTGCCACATCTTGACACAACGACACAGATCCTGAGACCACGACATGAGCACATTCGATAGTTTCTGGGTTATGTTTCGCAGATGGCGGCTGCAAAGTCACTGGACGCAAAATGCACCTGAGTCGCAAGTGAACGGGTTTCGCCCAGTTAGATGCGTTCTGCCACGCTCTGCCGATGACGAGAGGCAGATACTGGTACCCGTGTGTCTACACAGCCGGCATCCGAATAAATAGCAAGCGCTCGCACAAATGATTTCCGGAGGCCAAAGCGGGCAGCCTTCGGGTATGTGTGTGCGTGTGTATGTCCCGCCCGTCCTCATCTTCTGGTTCCTCTCAACTGCCAGCAATGTGCAAAGACTCGCCGCTCAGAACTCTTTCAAAGTGCTGCAAGCGGCATTCACTTAGGAGAACAAGAGCTTTCTCATTCCTGCAAGTTTTTGTTAATAGAAAGGTTTCCCGTCCCGATTCGCTCATACTCCAGCTTAAGGTTCAGATTCCTATGCGCCAGCCTCATGTGCATGTTTGCGTTATCATGCGCAGAGCGCAGCCTGGACCGTTTGGACAGTGGCTCATATCCGACACGAATTTGCACGAATCTCATCGAGCTAGCACGCCGCCGGAGGTTCCCGGAGCGCGACATTCGCTGTGTGCTGAACACTCCACAACTGATGCATGTGAGTCGGTTGCCTGTTGCTGGTCCCCCTTTTGGAATGATACCGCCAACGATGATTCTGATTGCAAACAGTTGCAACACTGCGGATTTGCAACGTAACGGCCACGACTAGCCACGACGGCCACGGCTTTGCTAGTGCCACTACCACAAAAACCCTCCCCACGCCGACCTTCCTGTTGCTGCTGTTTTTGTTGGCACTGGTAATTCTATTAGACTTTCTGCATGGATTGCAGAACTGGCGTTGCGGCAGCCTGTGTGTTCTTGTGCGCCCTGCTTCCGGCGCGGTCGGGCACGAAAGACGAAAGCACAACGTTCATGAGCGAAAAACTCGTCTATATATCACGGATAACGGCACCGTAGACGATGACTGTTGCATCACTGCCAGTATCCACCAGCAACTCGTCCCGGTTGCATCGAATGTTTGGCAAATGGCGACGGAGCAATCCCTGCACGCGTGCGGCAAAGCTATGCTGCATGTTGGCGGTGGCCACTCAGCTCGCTTGACAAAATTATTAACTTTTTATGTTGGTCTTTGCCCTTTGCTGTACAGTATGTGAATTCGCGGTGAGAACGCGTTTGTTGCGGGCGGTGCCGAATGTTTATGGTCAGTACTACACAGGGCTGGTAGTGTTGTATTCGCCATCGGAGAGCAGGCTGTACTTGTATTCATACTAGTTCCAGTGTTTGTGCAGGTTGTATTTATTCTGGGTACTGGTACAAAACGGGAGTACTGGTGCTGTACCACAAATATTCAGAGAGTCTGAGCAGTAGCTACAATAATCGTCGTCGTCGTCGTAGCATCAATCGAAGTAGCAGTGGCGGTGGGGACGGTGGTTGCACATATAAAATCGATCTACGCCTATTACTTCGACGACGACGACGATTTTTCTGCTGCTACGGATGCAGCGCGGCCAACGGTACTGCTACGACTCCTACTGCTACTGTTACTACGACTACGACTACGACTAATTACCACTACCACTACCACTACTACTACTACTACTACTACGACTACGACTACGACTACGACTACTACTACTATTACTACTACTACTATTACTACTACTACTATTACTACTACTACTACTACTATTACTACTACTACTACTACTTCTATTACTACTACTACTACTACTACTACTGTTACTAATACTACTACTACTATTACTCTTACGACTACGACCACCACGACGACGACGACGATGACTACCACTACTATTACTACTACTACTACTACTACCACCACTACCACTACCACTACTACTACTACTACCACCACTACTTCGACTACTCCTCCTACTGCTACTATTACTGCTACTGCTCCTACTACTACTACTACTTCTTCTTCTGCTACTACTACTACTACTGCTACTACTACTACTGCTGCTATTACATGCTATTACTACTACTACTACTTCTACTACTACTACTACTACTATTACTACTACTACTACTACTACTTCTACTTCTACTACGCGACTACTACTACGACTAGTACGACTACTACTAGTACTACTACTATTACTCTTACTCCTACTCCTATTCTTTTTCGTGCCCTTACTACTATTACTGCTCCTACTACTACTACTTCTTCTTCTTCTACGTTTATTTTTACTTCTATTACTACATACTGCCGCTACTACTACCACCACCACCAAACACCACCACCACCACCACCACCACGACTATTACCACCACCAACATGACTATTACTGGTACCAGTAGTAGTACTATTACTATGACTATTTCTATTTCTATTTCTATTACTATTACTATTACTATTACTATTACTATTACTACGACGACGACGACGACTACTAACTATTACTACTACTGCTGCTATGTTTGTGATCGAGTGTTTCTGAGCCCTCACGCTGTGACTACGAGCATCAAGGATCGGCGGAGGGGCGTGCGGAAGGCGTGCACGGGAGGTGCGAAAGCTGTGGAGGGTGCCCAGACCCCGTATACCCGTCTGGCAATAAGCAATTGTGATGTCCGCATGTTTGATATATCTATTGTGGCAACACCATGATGGCCAGCCCTGCAGCAAGAAGGCTTTGCGCAATAAGGCTTACTTTGTTTTTTGCGGGGCATACAGAGTCGATGCCATCAGGGAGCCGGCGGAGTGTTCCTGGGAAGGCGCTCTTTGACGCACGCTGGTGTACAGAAAGCGTACCCACGGCCCGACGAGCCACTTGGCAACTCCCTCATTTTGGTAGCGTCTTTTGCGCATGCCAACAGGTTTGCTGTGCGCGATCTGTGAACGCAGCCATGAAGACTCACCAGCCACTTCTCCGGCGGTTCCTGCAAGACTAAGCAAACCACCAAGAATTATAAATACACGGTCCGTGCTACGACGTCCTGAGGGGCAACCTGGGGCGGGAGCTCTCCTTGTTGCATGTCTTCGGCAAGCAAAACATGGTGGCATTTTTTCTATACAGGCATGCTCAGGCTTTGCTCTTACTGCTCCGTTCCTGCATGTCTCCGTCTTCCTCGTCAACTGGGGTGGCACCCTCGCATATGAGAAATGGGCACTGGACATAGCAGTAACGGCCACCCATGATTCGCAGGCTTCTCCTCGCTCTCCATCTTTTCATCCTCGAACTCCTTGCATTCATGCTGAAGGGTTTACAGGCTTGCAGGCATGCTCGGGTGCTGCACTTCCTGGTCCTGCAGGTCTTCGTCACCCTCGTCGTCGACACTCGCGTCCTGGCGTACGTTGAGATGAAGTGGGCTTATATTGGACACAGCAGCAACGGCCACCCGTGAACTGCAGGCGTTTCCTGGTGCTCGGTTTGCTCGTTCTCGACCTCCTTGACTTGTATATAGCAGGACGAGCTCGCCACAACAGAAGTTTTGGGCAAGGCAACTCCACGCAAGGGCTGGAGATATGCTGGCTCGGTGAGCGGCTTCCACATCATCGTCAAACTCATCGCTTTGCCAAACCTCAGCCTCTAATCCATATGTGATATGACTCACATGCAAGCGCAGAGACATGGGTGTCGTATCGGACGCCGGAAAGGCTGCAGTGCTGCTGCTTCCTGTTTGAGCCGACTTGGTTCCTTCGGGCGAAGTGCTTCGGGTCGGCTGACATATTCAAGGCTGCAGGCAGTCAAGCCGCACGGCCTCGCGGTTCGAGCCTTGCACGTCGGCTATCCTCTCGGGGGGAAAGGCGCACCGTGCTTCTTGCATCTTGTGCGCAAGAGATGATCGCAGCCCTGGCCTTCTGTCTGCGGTCTTGGTCACGTGCTGACTCTTCGGCAAAAAAAGGTGCCTGCAACACGCCATGCGCTCATAGAAGGCAATGTGCACATGAATGTACCACATTGCGGCCCGGCCGGCCTTAGCCATCCAGGCGTCCGCTGCGTTTTTCAATGTGAGCAGGATACCGGCTGGTATCTGCTGGAAGATGGCATGTAGATTCCAATGTAGATCTGGGAGGGATATGGCAGCTAGCTGCTCGACGGTGAGCCGCTCAGCCTCCAAGGGCGCCGACCAGGACGTCAGCTCGTTGGCTGCAAGGAAAGCACGCAGCCGCGCAGCCGCTTGAGACACTGGTCTGGCGTGCTGCGCATGGGCGCACGCGGACTTTGGTGTCTGGAGGAGTGCGACGCTCCAGGCAGGAGGATGGGGATTGGGTCTTGTTGTGCCAGTGGCGCCTCGGATTTCTTGCCTCTGTCCTACGACTCCTACTGCTACTACTACTACTACCACCACCACAACTACAACTACAACTACAACTACAACTACAACTACAACTACAACTACAACTACAACTACAACAACAACTACAGCTACAACAACAACAACAACAGCAACAACAACAACAACAACAACAACTACTACTACTCCTCCTGCTGCTGCTGCCGCTGCTGCTGCTGCTGCTGCTGCCGCTGCCGCTGCCGCTGCCGCTGCCGCTACCACTACCACTACCACTACCACTACTACTACTACTACTACTACCACTACTACTACCACGACTACTACTACCACGACTACTACTACCACGACTACTACCACGACTACTACCACTGCTACTACTACTACTACTACTACTCCTACTACTACTACTACTACTACTACTACTCGTACTACTGCTACTACTACTACTTCCTTCTTCTTCTTCTACTACTACTACTACTACTACGACTACTACGACTACTACGACGACGACGACTACTACTACTACTACCACTACGACTAGTACTACTACTACTACTCCTGCTGCTGCTGCTGCTGCTACTACTACTACTAGTCACATACTACTACCGTCTACAAAAATTTTGTTGATGCTTATCCATTTTTTTGATGCTTAGCAAGTTTTTTGGATGCCTATGCCGCGATGGGGTTCCCCCCGGGCAGTTGGGTGGCAAGATTTGGCAAGCGCTCTCTCTCTCTCTCTCTCTCTCTCTCTCTCTCTCTCTCTCTCTACAGGGGCAGAGGAAGGCAGCAGCGTCCAGGCCACCCTCCCCGTGCGCGAACGCACCCCCTCAGTTCATTGGCGGAAACTCTCTCTCGCTCTCTCTCCCACTCTCACTCTCTCACAAACGGAACCGATGCAAGTCTGAAGTCTCGGCCAAGAGGCACGCTTCATCAAGTATGTCCTTCACTTCGTCCATTACCTGTTTGAACTAAGCCCAGATTCAGCATGCCGACATGGAATTCGAGTTATTGTGCTGGGTCCTGGGTGAAGGGACACGCCTCCTGGTGACTCGCAGGCTGCTTGTCTCCATATTCCAACTCAACCACGTATCGCAGGACCTTCTTCATTGCCTTCTTGTACCGGTTCCTGGGCTCCGAGGTGTCTGCAAGCCGCCACGCCTTGCCTGTTTCGGAGTGGGCGGTGCAGTTCGTTGCATTAGACCACCTGTCCAGGTCAACTTGTGTCTGCCGAAAGCATTGTCGAAGAGCACCTTTAGGTCGAGCATCTGCATTGCAGCCACAGCAAACATGAAAACGAATTGAGTAAGTAAACGCGAAGACACAATCAAGGTCAACCTTCCAAACTCTCATGAACGGCTCAGTTCTGCACCAGCCAAGTAACTTCATGAAAATGTTGTATGCCCGGTTTCGCAGATTGCGCCGGGCCCGGTCTTCGTAGTAACGCCAGCCTGAGCTCACCACACTCTGATCTGCGCTCCTGGCTGCAAGCACTTGAGTTTCCAAGGTGTTCCCAATGTCACCCCAACTGATCTCCAAGCTGCGGCGAAAGTAGAGGGTATAGCAGCTGTAGAGGCTGCGCCTGAAAATGGCTACACATTTGTGCCTGCAAGCTAGAGAAGAGATTTCTCAACACAAAAGCATTCCTGGCCACTCTTCCGCTTTCCGGGCTTGGCGTGCCTTGGAAAAGTTCTGCTTGCTCCAACTGCACTTGATGTGCGTCTTTGCTGAGAGCGTCGCACAGTGTTGCCCCTGTCAACGACGATGCATGGATGCTGCGGCGCTTGGGTGAGTTCTGTCAACAAGGAAATGCCACACTGAATGCCATCAGTATCCTCTGCTCATCTCGACATCAGCAGTCGCCGGCACCCACCCGCATGCGGGCACACACACACACACAAACAACCAACCAAGCATGCAAGCAAACAACCAACCGAACAACACACAACAACAAAACAAACAACCCACCCACCCGCCCACCCACCTACACCGGTGGTGTGAAAAAACGGGGATCGTGCGTGCTGTTAACAGCTTCAGAATGAGGCCCATTGCCATACTGCGTCGGATTATATTTTATAGTACTGAGTCAATTGTATTTATATATTTTGGTTGGAAAGACGAAAACATCAAAATGCGTCAAAAAAGTATTGAATTGTTTGATGAATCTGAATCAGATCTGCATGCGCCCACACATACGCGCGCGCGCGCCCACACACACACACACAAAACACACACACACACACAAAACACACACACACACACAAAACACACACACACACAAACCACACACACACAAAACACACACACACACACTGACACTGACTGACACACAAAACACACAACACACACACACAAAACAAACACACACAAAACACACACACACACAAACACAAACACACACACACACACACCCCCGCACACCCGCACACCCGCACACACACACACAGAGACAGACAGACCAAACACACACGAAACAGAAATGCACACACCTTCTCGAGCAAAATTGGCACCGCTCCTTCAGCAGCGCGGCCGCGACACCAACAGCTGCAGCAGCAAATGCGATATTGTCCTGCACTCACATGCGCTCGTTGAACACTATTGAACTGTTCACAGCAGTTGCATTGAAGACTGTTCTGTCTATCATGTTCTAGCCTTGGCTGACGTCTGTCTTGGGAGTTCAGCTCGCTCAACTCGGGCTGAAACAGTTGGCAGCGTGTGCAGCGCGGGCGCCGCAGGAAGGAAAGCCGGGGCCAGCCTGCAGTTTTCCGTTTCGACCTGAGCCTGGGACCTCTTTTGGAGCGACTTTCCTGCTCTGTCACACCCAAAGTCTTGGCCAAGTCACCGCAGCGCGACAAGCCCCAGAAGGAGAGCCAGCAGCCGCATGGCAATGGAGACTTCTACGAAGTTCTAAGCAGCTGGATTTGGGAAACCGTGCACCATTCCACTAACCTTGTCGCTTCTGGGATGATCTGGCGTGCATCGTTGCAATGAGCAGAAAGAAACCCCCCCATGCGGCTCTGAGCCCATCGAGTTCTTCGAAGTCCCAGCGGACGATCAGGATGCATTCTGCCCCATGACCCAACCATGACGAAACATGGCATCACCGAAAACAGTCGCTGAAACTGCAACTTGGTAGCTGGAACAGAGTTCCTGAATTGTGATAAGGAACAAGTAAAGAAACTGTCACTACTCATTGTCGACACTCTTCTCGATTGTTCTCTGCAACCTGCCTCTGTTAGTCCTAATTCCGCGCTTCCGAGCTGCTCCTGGGTGCAGCCTGAGGTCTCCCTGCCTCGAAACCCGGAACAGGGTGCGGCATGCCCAAGTCCCTGCCTGCGGGTGCAATCTCTTCGTTTGAAAATCTTACCACGCCAATGCCCCAGCATCTTCTTCAGGTTGCAGCAGCTGCAGTGTGTGCGGTACCAACACATCCCTTTGTATCTGAGAGGCACTTCATTCTCAATGCTAAGCTCATCCTTTAAACTCGCTCTTCTTCAGCAAAGGCTCTAATTCTCTGCAGCGGCTGCTGCATCTGCGCCCTCGGGACCTGACAGTGAGGAAGCCGCAGTTCGGACACTGGCGGGTCCTTTGAACGGAAAAAACATCTCAAGATGTTCAAAGTTCAAACTGCCGAGCTGCCACTGACTCGGCTGCTTTAACCCAAACCGTTTGGAAAGTATATACATGACCTAGGACCTAAGGACCTAAGTTGTGAACTATTGCAACGCAACTACCAGCAGCACCGTGTAGAAACGTTTGCAATGTGTTGGCTAGCACTGGTGCCCGAATGACTCGAGCGATTTTCGCCGAAGGCCATAACGGAGAACCTAGTTACCTGAGCTGCAGAAGCCCAAGGAGCCAGGTCAGTACATGGGGCCCGGCAAGACCGCCAAATCACAAGAGACTATCCAATAATATCAATATTTTACTAGCTGCCAGCTTCATTTTTTGGGAGTCATCTTCGAACAGAACGATGCAAAACATTGGACAAGACTGCCAGGCATCTCGTGCTATCCAACCCAAATCATGGACTCCCTACGCATGTAGTGTTCCGTTTGGTTGCTTTGGCATAGTCGGCCAAGAAACGTCACATCCTAAGACCCTCAAACGTTCTGCGACAGAGCGGCCTGGGCCGAAGCAGGCTTCGGCAGATTGTGCAATGCCCTGGCGGTGAAGAAGGGTTTCGGGTTTGGCCGTCGTTGTCACCCCAGAATAAGCGTCACACTGCTCGTGACTCGCACTTGCGCAAACTCTTGAGTTACGACAGTTACGACTGCAACAACCACTGGAGACACTACTACAGTAGTAGTAGGCACACGACACACGAGGCATCGATATAGCTCCAGAATGTAGATACGATTGTGCTGAGCATTAGCTCCAGGACATTCTCATTCTTGGACAGTCTTAGTTGCAGCAATTCGGGGTAACACAAGTGCTGCTGTTTCTGTCCGATAATCAATGATCCGTAGAGCAGTTCCACGCTGTCCGATTTCCAGACTCGATGTGGTGACTGGTGAGCTTCTTCATCACTCCCAACAAGGACCGTCTTATTACCACATTCTTCGTCAAAAGGTGCCTGCTGAGGAAGCTAGTCGATGCAGGAGTGCATGCAAAGGTCGGCTTCGAAGACATGCCAAACACTGGGAGCTGGACGGACTGGCCACGCCGCAGGCAGAACCTGACACTTGTTCTACATGCATTGCGTGAATTTTTCATCAGCTTGATTACTGTCACCGTTGCATTCACTCCCAGCATGTAAAGAGTTTTGCGCCTCCGTCTGCATGAGGCTTCGCAGGCTAAAGTGCCAGAAATTTGGACACACAGTGTCTTGGACACGCAGGCAGCGTATTTCAGCCGGCATGCCTGCATCCTACTCACGGCAAGCACATACATGTGCCAAGTCATCTGTTGTAGTTGTACTTCGTCATGGCCAAACGTGCCAAACGCAAAGCTTCCTGGCAGAAACTTGCAAACACGCTGCGTGAGATCGGTGAAAGCTCAGGGGCATGCAAGCATGCATGACATCGTGCTTTCGTATGCCTTGTCGGCATGGTAGTCATACGTCTTTCGAAGGGCCACTTCTGGAGGAGTGTCTTTGGGACCCTCCACTTGGTCCTGCAGCATTGTCGAGTAAGCACATACAACCTAACCAGCCACTCCCACGTTCATGTGCGGAGCCAATCCACATTCAGGAACTCAAGCACCCGCAGTCTGCGGGTTCGGCGCGAGTGTGGGCAAGGCGGCTGTTTGGGATCGACCGCTTTGGCGGGCAGTTGCTGGTTGGCTGGAAAACCAGAGCTGCTGTTGTGTTCGTTGCTGATTGAGGTTCATGGACATCTAGATCAGGCACTTGGGCTGCTTCTCCCAGACCTTTACCTTTGAGACAGTTACATCGTGACAATGTTCCATCTCGTACAATACTTCGCCCAATCACCACTCTGCATCCGCATCATTCCTCGTGCAACTGCACCTGATCGTCTGTGCCACCGGCGCAGCCATCATTACTGTCATCCTCGCCGTGCCCATCATCAGCAAAAACGTCATCATCAACCTCTCCTTCTCTGGTACTCAAAACCTGTTCGATTTCATCATCACCTCCAGCAACACAATGACGATCATGATTCTGGCATCTACCAGCTCCTACAAACGGCGGCACCATTTCCATGCAGCTCTGCGCATTCTTTGTCCTCGTCCCGCTTTTGCATGTGCTTTGGCAAATCCGGCCAAGGGATGATGTGGCCAGTCAAATGGGAGATTCGGATGGCATCACCATCTTCTGTGAAGGTCAACCCGACCTGGATCTGCCAAAAACATTTCCAAGACTTTCTAGAAACTCTGGTGGACAGTGCCGTTGAGAAGTCACCATGACTTCCCGGTTCAAAGCTCCAACATATCTCGACTGCCACCTAGCTGCTCTTGTAGGCCTGCCCGCTGCAGGATCGATCAAAGCGCAGTTGGAGTAGTGAATCTTTTTCTCGATGAACTTGGGGCTCCTTAACAAATGCCCCATCCTACACGTACCGTCACCTGTGCAGCGAAGACACCCCTCGTCGTCGAGCACCTGCTCGATTCAAGGCTCGCGCCGGAAAGCAATCAGCGAACAATTCCGAGACACTTCGTCTCCCATGGCGCCTTGCGAAGATTGAGGCCCTTGACCTTAACCATGTTCCGGCGGTGGTCGACCATCAAGACTTCTCCGGTGGATTTCTTGTCTTTTCCTCCAGTGGTCCGCCAACTCGGCACTCTCCAAGCACGAACTTTTAAGCTTCCGCAACACGCAGTCAAACATACCGTGCAGCAACCGGTAGCAGCCCCGTTCTCGGAAGACGGTCTAAAGGCTAGAAAACCGGTATTGGGAGCATGTAAGCAACACGTCTGGCTGTCTCTAGCCCTCTGTTCAATAATCGAAGTCGCCGGAATTGACAAAAACGATGTCACCCGGTCGAATTTTCCATGTTCGGATCAGTGACCTGAGCAGCAATTAACGCGGTGCTTTGTCGTGAGCGCCACCATGCGGGAATTCCGGCCTCTTTTTTGCCAGCTTCGGCCCACGCTCGTCGAATCTTAAAGCATCTATCCTTCAAGCACACTTGCAAGTCTACCGTCCGTTTTTGCATGCCAACGGCCTCGGGAGCGCAGGCAGCAAGCCCAAGCCTTGGCTTTCAGAAATCCAAAGATGCCCGCAAGGAAGAAACAAACACACCCCAACTGAACTAGGCCCAGTTGCCAGGGCCGTTTCGCCCAGCCAGCAAACCCCGAAGTGCAAGCATTGCTTTGAGCCTATGTGACCTTACTGGATGGCGCGTATGGCTCCGTGAGGAAGAGGTTGAGATTTTTCCCCCATTGCATGGCAGGGATGTATGCCTACAGCGAGGTTGAAATTGATGTGGGGGAGTGTTTGGGGATTCGGGTGTCGAGGTGCCGTGCGCTGATGACTGGCCACCATGTTGCTCCAGAGCCACACTCCCAGCGGTTCTCATAGAAACTCGTGATTGCAGTCAGCATGTCGCTTTTGCCTGGACCCTGTCAACGGATAAGACGGGCTACGTCCGAACAAGTTTTTGCATGTGCAATTCTGCACCTGGTACAGCGCAACTTCCTGGGCTCTGCGTCAGCCTGCAGCGACCAAGAATCCAGCGAGCCATGCCAGGGTCATGCATGCCGCATGAACTCACTGCAGCCAGCATTTTATTATAGTCATTCTTGTGGGAGGTTGACTGCCCTACACTGTGGGCACGTGTCTCATCTTCATATCCGCCGAGTGTCAGTGTCTCTGGAACCTGTCAACGCGAACGGGCTTGTACCAGCTACTCACACCCAAGGACCCACCTGACTGTCGAGCCCAACCTTCACCAAGGATGCCCATGGTTTTGAGGGCCAGGTAGTATGGGAGCGAGGCGGATTTCTTCATGCAGCGGATATCAGCAATTGAGTCATTCCGTGGCGTGGCAGTGCGCGTCCGACCTTGTCTCAGATTGCGCTGTTAATGTGCAGCCTTCAACATCTCTGCAACCATGCCAGGCCGAATGCACCCTGTCGTATGTTCTGCAGCCGTCATGCCGATATTTCAATTTTTGCAGCTGTCTGTGCGCGCGTCAGGATACATCAGGATGTGTTGCGGGAAAACGGTGTACAACTGTCACTGAGGGAGCCCCGCCCTGTCGTTCGACCAGGGTAGCCGGCGAGACTGGGTGGTTGACCGAGTCCTGTCACGATATTTCACGACCATCAGGTGGCAAGCCCCATCCACTTCTTTTGCGTTACGGCTGTCAACAGCACTTAGACCTGCAATGTCACCGAGGGGGCTTCCCACGCCTGCGACGCCAGCCATGCCCGCAGGTCGGTCCTGAGAACTCAATCATCTGACACCCATTGGCAATCCCCGCTAGTCACTCGAAATTCTCGAAGAGATGGTCTCTTGGAAAGAAGGCAAGCACCTGCCCTCCTGCGCTCAGGAAAACAGAGGAACGTCTCTCTCTCTCTCTGTTTCTCTCTCCAGCAGGTGGGGAGCACAGGGTGGTCCTACCCTGCACTCCGCGCGCGAGCGCGCACCCACAGTCCTCGGGCGTCTTTGCTCCCCCTATGGGTTGTTTCCATAGGGGGCTCGGCTATACAATTAAATAGTATAAAGTATAAAAACCCCCCCCACGGACAGTTTCCGCAGGCAGGGGACACAACAACTGAAGGCAACTAACAGAACGCGTAAGGCTGCGGCCAGATTTGAAAGCAGGTTGTGCGTCTCCGTACCAAAGACGGGCTCGAAAAGAAAAGGGGTTGAAGGAACAACATACGTTAGCTCCCCCCGGGCTCGTCAAGGCTTTTCGATGTCGACTTAATTAGGGCCCTCAAGTCCCCCGAATTCTTACCACTGGTCGCCTCAGAAAGCTATGTATTGAAAAGAAGCCGGGATTATAGACCAGTATGGGCCTGGTGGAGTGAGTTTACCTGAGAAGGACTAAGAGGATTGATTTGCCCCCGTCCTGTTTAAAGAATTTTAAACATTGAGGATCCTACGACAACGGTGAAAGTACAAACCGTGCAGAACGAAGGATGGGTGGATCCCCGGTTTTGTTGGGAAACTATGGCAATGTCTTTGGGTATCAGCGAAAATTTTGTGGGACTTCTCACAGGCAAGCAGTACAATAGTAAACTAGTAGCTTTCCCACATGCTCCTCCACATCGTGTTGGCATGTGTTGGCGCCCCGCATATGCCGTTGTACCTGCTGTACTGCTGTGCCACATAGGTCCGGGGTGAAAGCGTACTTTCCCCCTTCGGGGGCTGCGGCTCGGTGAGCGAGGTCTCTGTGCGCCCTCAGAATTTGGACTTGTACGGTCTGACGGACGTCCTCGTTCCCCTCATGGCCAGTTGGTCTTATGTCGAGGTATATCAGGTGACGAGATCACCGAATCGTCATCGATGCCGACGTGGCCTCCCCCCACGTCTTTGGATGAAGTTGGCAAAGCTTGTGGCTCGGTGTCCATGTCGCTGTCTCCCCAGTCCACGTCTTCTTGGTCTGGGTTCCTCGCCGCTGTCTCGTCTTGTTGTGTGTTGTTGTCTTCGGATAGGTCCGCCAGTTCCATGGTGTCGTGCTTCTCGGTCTTCTTGGTCGTCTCCTGTTTCTTTTTCTTCTTCTCCTTCTTCTTGTCCTTGGCCACCTTCTTCGGGTCGTGGCGCAGCTTGGCAGTCGGGCGGATCCCCCCCATGCCGCTGCTTCCTTTCTTGTGCACCTTCTTGCCTTCCGCGAGGAGTCTACGCACCTCCCCAGGGAATTTGCCGATGTAGATCCGAAGTTCCCCCTCGGTACGCGGGTTGATCTTTGCCGCGAGCTTAACGAGCTCATCGGCTTGTCCCCCCGTGTGTCGCCTCTCCTTGTGCCCCTGCAAGTACCGTTGGAAGACTTCGCTCTCCACAGCTGTGAGCGCGTCTCCCGTCGTCGGGTCCACATGTTGTTGCTTCTTGCTTTCCCACTTGTACTCTTTGGCAATCCACTTGTCCAAAGGATGTGGCTCATACAGGAGCGCTAATCCCCCCTTTGTCTCAAAGCGTACGTAGTCTGCAAGAGGTCGGCACTTGTTTGTCGTCTTGTTCTCCTCCCCCACTGGCTCGGACACCGTTGCACGGGATGCGGTGGCCTCCCCCTTTTTTCGCATGTCCTTGACACTTGCTGGGCTACTGCCGGTGCCCACAGCAATCATGTACTTGTAGCAGGTCCCCCTCCGTCGTGGGGCTTATGGTACGAAGGGCCTTGTAAGCAAGCCCTGCAGCTCACCCCAATCTCTCGGACGCTCAACTAGCTTGGTCTGTTCCTCCCAGGTTGTTTTCACCTTCGGAGGTTTTGCATCGGGAGACGGTTGCCCTCTCCCGCCACGCCTCGTCCGAGGCTGCTCGAACTCGCCATTAACGTCCCCCTGGTGGTTCTGGAGGATCACTTGCGGTGCCACAATCAAGTTGTATGGTCCGCCCCCCTACTCGACCGAAGAAGGGCCTCATTCAGGTTCGGGAGAGGCTCGAAAGGGACTGGGGCCTCTGAAGCACGGCGGCAGCGGATATGATGTTCAAGCACCGCTAGGCAATGCGAAAAAGCTCCCATGGATTGTACAACTCCAGGTCAAGTCTTCGCCTTCCCCCCCGCACAAGAGGGCGGAACAGGCCCCCAAGTACAGGTGTAGTGCTTGAGCCACAATGGCTACTCTCTCTCTCTCTCTCTCTCTCTCTCTCTCTCTCTCTCCCTCCCTCCCTCTTTCTTTCTTTCTGAAGGTGAAGAGGAGGGGTGCGCACTTCGTATTGGAGTGGAGCGAACTGGAAAAATGCGAGAGCGTAGTCATACCGACCCTGCCACACGGAGAGTGCTGGACACAACCAAGGAAACAATGCACCATGTTACACAGCATTCTCCCCTCGCAGATTTCAGATACCTGTGCTACCATGGTTGTGCTCGCTGCAAGTCAAATACCAGTCACGGGATGAACACATCTCAACACTACAACTCTTCCTTCACTGGAAGTTCTGAAAGCAGACTACACACTCTCCTAAACATCAACTCTTCATCACAGCTGCCTCAATCTTTGCCCGCTCTATCGGTCTGCCCCTCAGAGCTCCACGATCACCATATCGAGACAAGCTGTTTCAGCCGCACCCCCGAGCAACCAACGAAGTAACCTCCACCATCTCCACACAAGCACGGCCGCGAGGAACTGTCGCAGCTGTTCGCGGCCTTCCCCCAAGAAGTGGGCAACTGCCCCCAGGTTCCGCGTCAGCAAGTCCAGGTGCTCATCTGTTCCCCCGCTGGGCTGCGCGGGCGCTTCCTCCGCTCCTTCCTCGAGCGCCGCAACATCGGCCGGGTGGACATAGTCAAGAAGGCCTTCTTCCTTCAGGAGTTCCTCTGCTTCCTGGAGGACCAAGCCTATCACTCCCCCCAGCTGGGTGCCACCCAGTCCAAGTCCCCCTGTATGGTGGACTCCAGGGCTGTACGTACTGCATGAGCGGGCCTGCTCCAGTCCATGTGCTCCTTGCTTGGCGGTCAGCTTGTAGAAGGTGTAGACCCCCCGGCCCAGGTCACGCAGAGCTTCTGCCAGATCTTCGCGTATCTGGTGTTGGTTCAGCCCATCCATGCCGTCGTCGTTCGCCAAATCTTGCAAACGCATCCGGGCAATGGCTATCATGTTCAAGATGCGCCTTTTCTTGCACGGTCCAGGTCCCCCCGCGGTTCCGTTGTCTGCGTCCTCCGTCTCCTGGTCCCGTCTGACGGCTTGCATGGCTTGCTCCAACAGGAGAGGGATGTGGTCCCCCATGGTTCTGTCTTTGAGGATCGCTGCAAACTCCCGGAGCCATCGGCGAATCATCGCCGCAGCGCTGCTGAGGCGTTGGCGCCCCCGGATCGCCAACACACGAGGGCCATGGCTTTAAGAGGCTCCGCTACTACTATATTCTGCTGTGTTCTACGCTGCATAAACTGCACCTGCTCGGAGTCGTCCCCCTCAGGTGTTGTGGTAGTAGTAGTCGTGGTTGTGCTCTGGGAGGCCATACTGAGCAGTTTGGCATGTTTGTGAAATGCCTTCCTGGCACGGTGGTGCATTTCGGTCACGATCGCCGCCACCCCCTCTCCGAAGGTGACGGGCGACCCCAGTGCAGTGATGACTTCATCAAAGGGTTTGCATGCAACGGGTTCTCCCCCTATGACAAACGTTCCCCCGCCGGGTTGGCTGTGGATGATCGCCGTCTTCGTTGGGTTGATCAGGAGGCCATGGGCTGCGAGTCTCCTTTCGAGGGCCCCCATGAGCGCTTGGAGATGCACCGGGTCGTGCGACCAGAGATAGGTGTCATCCATAAAAGCCCCCTCTGGCGGCGGCGGCCCTTTGGCTGGTCGGAGGAGGTGGTTGGTTTCACGAACAATACGGCTGAAAAGAATCGGGCTATCCCCATCTGACGCCGTTCGTTTGCTGAATGCTTGTGAGGGTGTCCCCAACAGCTATCTGCATCTCTCTCGCTTCGAGCAGTCCAAGCCATGCCCGCGCCTCCCAAGGCATCCCCCCTTGGCTCCCCCCGCCGCCCGGCCTGAGCCCTCCCACCCCAGCGGCGACCATGTCCCCCATGCTCTCCTGCCAAACGCTCTGAAACGCCTTGCGAAAATCACATTGGCATGGCGCGTCCCTCTGGATGCGGCCCCCCCCTCGCAGCAGGAGCAGCCCTGGGCTTTGGGGAGGAGGATTGCCGCCCCCTGCTGCACTGCTTCCGGAAGGCTGGCCTTGTAGAGGAAATCATTGAGCATGTGCAGAATGCGTGTGCTCCAGGCTTCCTCTTGCAGCAGGAGTCGCAGGACCTCATGTGTGATCCCATCGGGCCCCGTTGCTTTGTTGTTCTTCCAGGTTCGGGTCGCAAGCTGCAGATCGTCGTCAGTGAACGGCCGCCAAGGGGTATGTTTGCAGAGCACAGAAAGTGCTCTTCTTGTCTCCCCCAGCCTGCGCGTGCTGCGTGCTGCCGGGGCCTTTGCAAAGATCCCCCGAAGTGTTCCGTGAGCTGTGCTTGCCACTTGGGGTGGTCCGTAAGATGGTGCTCCCATCCCACCCTGGGCCCTGTATGCCCCCCAGTGCGCTGTGCTTGCTGCAGCCACAAGGCCCCCGTGCCACCTCCTGTACTCCTGCTTACGCTGGCGTGCTACCTGCTTCCACAAGGTGCGCGCAACGGCTTTTACTGCTTGATGTGCTTGCTTGCGGGTTGCTTTGAGGGCGTGGCTCTCCCTGAACCGATCGCTAGGCCGCCCCTGCTCCGTTATCTCGAGTGAGAGCTGACTGATTGCTGCATGGGTATCTGACTGTGGGGGTGGGAGGCGGGCTGCTTCGGTGGGGTTGGCATTGGACCGAAATCGTCTGCTCCCCCAAATGGGCGCCGCGGCTTTGGACGGCGTGGGTCCCCCAACTGCAACCCAGACCAAATCGTGATCTGATCGCGCCATGTGTGTGTGCTTTCGGCTTGGAACCCCCCTTGGTGGATGTGGTTTCCCTTGTGTAGGATGTAGTCAAGGCGCCTCTGCCTGCGGGCTGTGTTGTATGGGTGGTAGCTGGGGGTGTCGAGGTCCGGGGGGGGGGGGGCATTGCAGCCCGTGCTTGGCCACCGCTTCGAGGATCACCTCACCTCTTCCAGTGTGTGCTCTCCATCCCTCCCCGTCTGGCTCTGTGAATCTCGTTGGCGTCGAACCCCAGAACGACTCTCGCTTTGTTGAGGGTCTGCTCCCGTGCCCCCCAGGATGGCTTCGGTCTGTGCAATAGTCGCGTAGTGCGGTATGTGCCCCGCTTTGTACCTGACGCCCTTGTTCCCCTTGCTGTTGGCTATGGTGGTGGCTATCCCCGCTGAGAGGAGCCTGGTGTTGACGTGTCTGCGCGCGCTGGCCTTGTATGCTATGGCTGTCCCCCTGCAGTCGTCTGCGTTCTTGCCAAAAACCACCACCCATCCATGATCTTCCAGGAAAAAGACCCCCGGCTCCGTGACAAATTCTTGCAGCAGCAAAACATGCATCAAGGCAAAGTCTGGGTTCTTGCGCCCCCCATCCGTGTCAATAGTGCTTCCCGGAACTGTGGAAGTAGGAGGTTTGTTCTCCAAGGTCTTGAGCCTTTCCTCCAACTGCTTCTGGGCGGCTTTGACCTCTTCCAGTCAGCGGGCCTGAACATCGTAGCTCTTGGTAACCCTGTCGAGCGCGTGCACTGTGTCCGGCATCTGTTGGGCCACAATCGCCTCGACTGCTTGCACCTTTCCTTGCATCACCGAAACATCCCCCTGCACCCCCGCGAGGCTGGCTGCAAGGTGTTCCCTGTCACGCTCCCTTTCCTCTGCAAGCACGGTCCTGAGCATAGAGAGTGTGAGCACTGGCTCATCCACCCTGCCCGTCTTGGCAGGCGAGGCATCTGGCCCCTCTTCTCGGCTGTTTTTGTCCCCCTCCATGGGTTGTGCCCCTGCTTCCTGAGCTGGCCCCATTGTAGATTGCATTCACGGTGCACTGCAAATAGTGTCACGATGCACAACCAGGTTATTCTGGGCGACCCCGCGGCAAAGTCCCGGATCCCCACGCCGGTAAAGGCAACGAGAAGTGTCGCCGATCACCGTAAGGTAGCTGTGGACAAGCTCCCCCGCACGCCTCGAGGAGTGATCACGTGCTGAACCGTCCTTGACCACGTCCCCCCGCAGGACCCGCACGAGGTTGAGCGCAAAGAAGCCCCCCTCGAAGTTCAGCAGTCGCGGCGGAGCTTCCCTGAGACACTCCTAGCAAGCCCCCGGGTTGAGGGTGGATCGAGGCCCCTAGGAGAGGAGAGAAGGCAAGAGCAAGGAACAAGAGGACGGGCAGATGCGGCCTCGACCCCCCTTGAACCACTCACGGCTTGAGCCAAAATGGCTGCAAGCTCCCTCTCTCTGTCTCTCTCCCTCTCTTTCTTTCGCGCCAGGGCTGTGGGCAGAGGTTGCCCCCCTCTCTCTTTCTGCGGGCCTGAGGGAGGGATTGCTCCCACACTTACTCACTCACTCATTCATCCCCCCACTTGCGGACTCAGTTGCCTGTCATGCTGGATGCTACTGCTACAGTGACACAGAGAACCTGGCTCTTTAGACTTTGACTCACAGGTCTGCATAAGGCGACTACACGACGGTCTAGAGCATGCTTGAACAGCAGATCTACGAATGGGCAGCTCAGACAGTGGCGTGGCGGCCAGCAGCGTTTCGACTGGGCAGCAGACAGTCATGCCACAAACGTTGACTTGGCTGAGACACGAATAGGATTTTCAATATAGAAGCTTGACAACCGCGGCAACTTAGGCCCATGCTCGTTTGCTCCGCGGCCTTGCAGATACAACAACATAAAGATGGATGTGGTGGAGTTAGCTTGCCATATCCGCTTCGACACAGCCGATCCCGTCGATGGGGCAACCCAAGCAATCCCAGGCTCGCCTTTGCCCTTCTCATCTTTGCCTTTTCCTGCAAGCGTGCAACTAAGCTTGCTGACAAGCTCGCCACTGTCCAAGCGAGACCCGAAGAACACATCGACCAAGTCAAGCTGTACTCGCAGTATGGCAGGCCTGCTTGCTCCCGGCTCTTCCCACCCTTGTCCCTGGCCTTGGCTCTGCAAGGGACAGGAACGCTATGTTAGAGTCAGAGGCATGTCAAATGGACGGCATCTTTTAGTCCTGATCAACTGCGACCTTTGTTCTGCCACTAGCTCGCGCCATTCCGGGACTTCTTTCGTCTAAAGTTTTCAACCAATGCTGCACTAGCGAGCTTTGCTCAATTGTGAATTTGCTGCCGTTCTCGCTGTCTGTCTCTGTCATATCTGGATGGGCGAAAATTTCAATGACATCGTTTCCTTTGTTGCGTAGTACTTACTCCGTCAAGATGCACTTACTTCTTGTTGCGCCTACTGAGATGTAAACATTTTGCACTGTTGGCTGAGGCACAGGCGTGCGCCTTGCCGCCTCCTTCACCCTTTTTGGCAGAGTCCTTTCCTGACGGCTCGGGATGTTAGATCTTGCTGGGGTCCGTTCCAAGCCGCTAACCAATGCTGCCGGCTCAACAGAGAAGCATGCTTCATAGTGGGCAGTTCCGAACATAATCAGTGGCATGGAAAGCCTCGTCCACCTTTGCCTTGGCCTTTGGCCGCACCTGCAAAAAGCAACTCTGCAACACACGAGTCCCGTGGCTGCTCCCGGTTCTCGAGTAAGAGGTCAGCATGTCTGTGTTTCTCTGACGAGGCTGCAGGAGGGAACCACTCTCCTTGCGCACGCGCACGACTGCAGCTCTTTCGGTCGACGAATAGGCTCGGCTGCGCCGAGGCATGCGTGCTCTTCGCAGAAGCAGGTCGCCACCGGGATTTCTTGGGCTCTCTCTGTCTGTCTCTTTCGCAAGGCGCTCTCTCTCAGAGTCTCTCTCTCTCTCTCTCTTGCTTGATGCTGCAGGTTTAGGGAAGGGGGTATCGCCCCGCCGTCCCCCTTCCCTCCCGAGGGGGACCATTCCGTCCAGCATCCAGTGCCACCGTTGGCGTGAAACTTCACTCCGCTCGTGCTACACTGCTACACCTTTATCCCATACCTGCATGCCTATCCCCGCCCCAGTATACTCTCTTCTTCCTTTGCGCATAGGGGGCGGGTCAGGCCCCCCGGCAGCTTGGGCCCCCCCATCGTTCATGGGCCTTTCGGGGGTACATGGGGGTACAGTGACACACGAAAACTCCCTCACGTACCAACTCCCACACAATCGAAAAGCAAATAGTTTCAGCGGTACGTGGGTAAAGAGATTGATGCATGCATGGACACCATTACGAAACTGCAGCTGTATTCGCCGGAAACAACAGCATGAGAAAACATGAAAGAACCCGGGCACAGCTGAAGTTCACACAAGGGATCTTTCGTCCCCCGTGTACGAGAAAAGTGACCCGAAACTGAGTGAGCCCACACACACACACACACACACACATTGAAGTCAGGGTCCTGGATGCCTGGGCTAAGATGCTAGGCTTGAGGCGCACTCCAGTGTACTCTCTCTCTCTCTGTCTCTCTCTCTCTCTCTCTCTCCAAATTGGCTTTCAAAGTGGCACGACGAAGTCCACACAAGGAGCCCCATTGAGCCGTCCAAACTATCATTCACGCATGCGATCCCCGCCAGCGGCGGTGGTCGGTGCCTGGGCCTGCGCTCTTCCCCACTTTGGCCTGCGGCGCTTGTTGGGCTCGAAGCTGGATTCGTGCTTGATGCAGGCCATGTCTCTGGACTTAGTCTGATTAACTCCAAAAAACAAGGCACGAAATGAATTGCCACATTTCCGCTAACGCTGCTCATCGCGGGAACATGAGGGAACTCACGAAACCCACGAAGCCCTGTGGCATCATATGGTCCTGAGTCCTATGCGCTAGAGAGATCATCGCGGGGCCGTGCCTTGGGTTGCGTCGCTTTGGCGACAGGCGCCGCAGGCACAGGCGATGCTGCGAAGGGCCGTCGAAATTATGTACGCTTCATGTTGCAGTCTGTACATTTACCTATGGACCCGAAAATCTCGCTGAAGGTGCTTGCACAGGGAGGCAATGACAAAGAGGTTTCGCATCGAATGAGCGGTGACGAGAGCCACAGGGCTTCACTGTACTAGCGGGCAGTGCGCCGAATGACTGGCAAGACTTTGGGAACGAGTTGTGGCCAAAGCAGCAGCACTACTGTACCTGGCTTAGTGTGGAGTGTTGCGGTCGAGCGCCTGGCATGGATGCCTCGTGCTACATGCTCGCCAGGCAGCACTGAGAGTTTCCGGGCTATTTGGGGCTCACAGTTTCACCTCAAGACAGCCTGAGGATGTTCAAGCCCATTACCTTGAGTGAACTTCGAGGATTGCTGTGATTGCAATGCTTGGAAGCTTTGGGAACACATGCGACTAGAAGGATCCGCATCGTCGCTTCTGGTTGTTCCTGCAGTTTTGGGACGGGCCACCGCTTGCAGAGACCTGGCAGGGAGTTTTTGAGAATCTGGGCCGTACCCTTCAAAAGAGTTAACATTGAAAACAGGGATGTTCGTCAGAGGATGCATGGCGAGATCGCCATGGATGTACAGGCATTGGAAACTGGAGCTCACCTCGAGCACGGGACGCTTTGGGGATTTGAGCGCCTCGAGGAGCTTCAGTGCCAGGGCTGCCAGGGCTGCCAGGGCCTGGCTGCGACGCTTCGTTTGAAGCTTCGACCTATCCAGGGCCTATAGGGCAGTTTTTGACCGGAGCATGGCTCGCTGAGAGCCGATCTCGCGCTACTCTTGGCCTCCACGGCCCTCAGGAGAGCTCAGGATGTCACAGGTTCAGCTGTGGCAGAAACTCTCCAGGGCCGCAGCTCTTTGCTGTCTTTTTCCTTGCCTTGGTAGACTCGCAAGGATGTCAAATTGCAGCATCTGAGGGGGGACGCCCAAAACATACCCATGTATCATGTATCTGCTTGTGCGGACAAACACCACATACAACCCGCACATGCCTTGCCGTTCTGCTCCAAAATTCTAGAAGGTCTTGGATCCAGCACTTGCCCAGCATGTTTCTGTCAAGTGCCGCCCACGTGACAACCACAATCTGCCGACCACACTCGAGCCCACAAGTCGGAGCACACAGCGGTCGTGAAGCGCTGCGAGCCGCTTCCGTTCTTCCCGGAACCAGAGCATTGGCAAGATGCATCAGGAATTTCCACCGAAGCCCTATCAATAGATAGCTGATGCCCTACGGCAAGTTCAGCCAGCACTGTCAAGCTCACGCCATCCACTACTGAGTCACTGCTGTACCTCGCTGCTGGGATTCGCCGAAGCTGATTGACAATGCGGGGCGTGCGTCTGAAAACTATCTGCCTCTCGCAACCAGGCCGACGCCACAGTCTGCAGGAAAACCACGGAAAACCCATGATTCATGTCTTGCGCATCATCTTCTCTGTGTGTTTTTTACATGGACTGCTCCCCTTCGAGGGCGGTGCTCTTGGTTTTCTTTCCGGAGCCTTTGCCAGGCTGCCAGCCTGACGGCACTGACTGACACTGTTGTTGACTCTTCTGAGCCACCAACTTGTGATTCTGAGGGCGGGGTTTGCTTTTTGTCAAGAGCTTGCTGATATTGAGAAGAAGCAACCATTGCCCAAACGGAGGGATGCAAGGCTAGCACAAGAATAACAGCTTGCAATGATATTGGCTCGAGCAGCTTCCCACAAGAAGCTTGTGCACCATCCCGTGATGATGGTTTCAAAAAGCAATGTTCTGGAACGGCTCCCTCCTAATTTTGCGACCCAATTCAAGCCTCCCTTGAAGGGCATCATCGGATTCCACACCGTGCAACTCTGCGCGCCCAGCCCTGAGTCGTCCTGCCCGGATGCAGGGCAGCTGATTGGAGAACAGACATTCAATGTGGTGGCATGTTTGTTTTGTGATTCTTGAGAGCAGCTCCTGGTTGTGGTTGCGGCAGCAGAAGCAGTAGCAGCAGCAGTAGCAGTAGCAGTAGCAGTTAGTAGCAGGAGCAGTAGCAGCTAGTAGCAGCTAGTAGCAGTAGCAGTAGTAGCAGTAGTAGCAGTAGTAGCAGTAGTAGCAGTAGTAGTAGTAGTAGTAGTAGCAGCAGTAGCAGGAGTAGTAGTAGTAGTAGTAGCAGCAGTAGTAGTAGTAGTAATCGTAGCAGCAGGAGTAATAATCGTAGTAGTAGGAGTAATAACCATAGTAGTAGGTGGTGGTGGTGGTGGTGGTGGTGGTGGTGGTGGTGGTACTAGTAGTAGTCTTGCCGTAGCCGTAGCTGTAGCAATAGCAGTCGCAGTAGCAGCAGTAGTAGTAATCGTACTAATAATAGTAGTAGTCGTCTGTTACCTACTAGCCAAGAGTGCCTTCAGTGATCCAGGTCTCCTCGGTCTATATTTACACATAACAATTATATGTTTTATACATCGTTGTCTATATATCATACACGGCATCTTATATACATATGTATATATATATATGTAGATATATATATATATATCTATTTATATGCATATTCATTAAATAACTATAATATCCTATATATAACATAAGTAATATTGTATATATGTATATTATTTACAACATATGATGTAACAAACATTTCCAGTCTTTTAAAACTTGGAAACGTCTGAAAAAATCTGAAAACCCTGTAATGTTCCGAATATCTGGAAAGTCTTGTTTGAAAGCATTGACCGACTGGGCTGAGCTGTCTCTGCTGGGCTACACCGGGCTTGGCCAGACATTTCAGATATTTCAGACTTTTCAGATTATCCAAACATTTCACGTTAAATGCTTGAAAAAATCCAAATGGTTAAAACCTGAAAATCGGAGATGCTTGAACGTATTGACCGTCTTGGCTGTCTTGCTTGGGCTACGCGGGGCTGGGCCAGACGCTCTTAGATATTTCAGATTGTCCAGACCTTTCAGATCTTTTGAATCATTGAATTGTCTGAAATATCTGAATTTTTTGAAATGTTGCAGACATCTGGAAAATCTGAAATGATTGAAAGTATTGACCACCTGAGATGTCTTGGCTGTGCTGGACTGGGCTCAGCCAGACATTTCCAATGGTTAAACCATTGGAAATGCTTGAAATATGTGAATATTTCACGTGATTGGAATATCTGGCGTTCTTTGTGCAATGCAAATAATCAAGACATGACCTTTACCACAAAAGGGCCTGTTACCTACTAGTACTACTAGTACTACTAGTACTACTAGTACTACTAGTACTACTACTACTACTACTACTACTACTAGTACTACTAGTACTACTACTAGACTACTAGTACTACTAGTACTACTAGCACTACTAGACTACTAGTACTACTAGACTACTAGTACTACTAGTACTACTACTAGTACTAGTACTATTGGTGGTGGGACAGAGACAAGCGGAGCAGGACGAGACCAAAAGGATGAGAGTGGAAAAATGAGAAGCAGAACAGTGGGCAAGCAGAAAAGCAGAGGAGCGGAATAGCGAATCAGAAAAAACACAGAAAAGCGAGAACAGCAGCGAAGCAGCAACAGCGGAAAAGCAGAGAAGCAGAAAAGCAACAACAAAAACCACCAGAAAGCAACAAGCAAACGAAAGCAGAAGGCACAACGGGTCAACAAAGCTCAAGCACAGAAAACCACAAAAACAATAATTAACAAGTTCCCAAAAGACAACGAACAACATAAACACAAAACAATAGGGCTCCATTCAAAGTCCCAGTCCTCGTAGACTTGGAACTGAACCATGACTCCTGGGAGGAGGTCCCGAGAACCAACCTCAGCAGGCATAGTCTCGTGGCTTCGTTCGTGCGTAAAGTCGGGGCTCAGTCTGTAGTTCGAAGATTCGCAGAGGGCCCTTTCTGCCTTTTCTACTCCCCGCACAATCTCATGACAGCTTGGTGAGGCCAGTTGAAAACTTGTCAAACAACGCCTCGGACGGTGGGACTTGAGAAAAACATCCTCGAGGCACCACCGCCGGTCACCAAGTTGACTGCACGTCGCACTCTGGCTGACGTGTTAAGTCCCAAGGCACCCAAGTGTGCATTCTCGCCCCAGGAGCTAGAAGGAGCGATTCTGAGAACTGCGGCTTGCTTCATGGATGCTCAAGTTTGCTCCACGAAATGGAAAGATGCAGCCACAATGATCTTAAGTGCAGACCTTTGTGAGGAGCTTTGAACTTGGGTTCAGGTCCTGATTCATAAGTTCAACATTTGATGCAGCTGCCGTTGAATGCAACATGGGCCAAACCCCGTCTTAGAACCAAGGTGTCCATGCGTGCCTGCTGTTTACGCAAAAGCGTTTAAACTGACGGCGAGTTCTGCGTACCGCAAGCACCATTCGCTTCGGTTTGTGAGTCGGTCCTTGCATGGATGTAGTTGCTGTCGAGCCACACAGCGCGACACATGGACCCCTGCTCCGCAAAGCACGTTAAACTGGTTAAACTCTTTGAACCCCGTTGTAATCTTTGCGCCGGGTCTTTGCCATGGCTCAGAGTTTTCTGGCCCGCAAGGACGTTGACGCAATCCTGACTGGGCACTGAAGTTCACAGCGACAAGCGAGGTGCTACACGCTGAATCAACTTCTCACTTCGCCAGGTAGGTCTCTTCTGAGAGGCGCGAGCCAGCCGTGTCAGTGCCCAAATCAAACAGCCTTGCTTCAGCTCGCAGGGGGGACACATGCTTTACACCATGTGCGAGTTCATCCAGCCGTTGCTGATTTTTGCCCGAGCTTGGCTTTGCAAGTGCTCTCAACTAGGTACAAGTAGCCATGTCTCACACAGCCCCGTTGAGATCCACCGGTCGAGAGGCCTGCATGCAGTATGGAGGCCACGCTGAAGAAGCTCTGGAAGCACTCGCTTCCCACGCATCCAGTGTTCGGTACCGCAGCCCAGTTGAAGACAGTGAAAGTCACCTGCGTTTTTGGATGGAATATTCTGAGAAGGATGCAGTCAAAACGACTAGGACCGAACAAGGCAAAACCGAATTGAACAGTACGGGGTTGAGATGATTCCCGGAGCAAATCGTCAAGACATAGACGCGCGCTATTTCTGTGGAGCTTAAGACGAAAAAGGTAGGGATCTAATTCAAGCTTGTCGACAGATTCTGCAGAAGAACCTGCTAACATCGCAGCACCTCTCCCAGGAGCGACCTGCATGCTAGCATATGCACTTGAATACTCAAAAAACACCCAAAGAACCTTGCAATCAAAGCGACCGCCAAGAGTTGGTAAAGCAGCCCGAAGCTGGTTCCCAAATCCTGTGAGGAGCATTGCGCGGCTGGAGCCAAGCAAAATTCTTCTAACCTTCGGGTGCAAGACGCTGTCAGACTTCCTGTTGAGGTCTACAGAGAGTGCGCGACGTGTCGAGCTGAATCCATCGCACACCCACAGCTCCCCACAAGCAATTTGCCTGAACAGGAAAGCCCGCTCGAAGTGCCACCGGTGCCAAACACAGGAGGCCACCGTAGCCCAAGCACTGGAGCCTAGGGAGTCGGAGTTTGGCACAACATCCCCAGTCCACTACACCTCCGCACACCTGCACGGCCTTTGGGCAAACCAGATTTGGATTTTCATACAGGCCCCTTGCTCCCTTGTGCTTTGACCTCTATGCCGAGGCACAGAACGTCGAATCTACGTCTTGTGTGCGCAAAACCCCCTGCAAGCTTGGAGGCTGCATGGCCAGCTCGAAGAAGGACCGTTGATCATCTCGGCTTTGCAACAAGCACAGTGCTTCACAAGAAGGCCTGGTCGTAGACTTCCAAAGCGACATTTGTGAATCCTGCGCTGACCCCTGCAATTCTAAAGCCCTGGGCTTGGATTCGAAGAAGTTCAAAGGGGCACAGGTGTAGAGAGCGCCAGACCTATTGACTTATATGGCAATGTGAAGCACGGTCGCAACGGCCCAGCTCTCGGAGCCGCTTGGGAACAGAACCCTCAGGCCTGAGGCCCTGAGCAACGTTGTCGGGAGTCGGTTCCCGGACAGCGGACCAACACAACCTACACTGCAACTCTGCTGTCAGGACTCGTTCCAGCAGCAAGAATGCCAGCTGGAACAAACCTGAGGCTCGAAACAGTTGCTACGATAACTGGTCGTGTTTGAAGATGGAACCTACAGCCACCATCACAACGTGCAACAAGCAGCTACTGTCCCGATCAGTATTAACCGAGGAGCCAATGCTACCAACGAAGCCGAGCTCGAGTCCGATGCGCCCTCCAGACCAAGTCGACAAGAGCAAATACCAGCAGAAGCTCAATGAGGACTACCAGTTACTACCAGCAAACGCGACAGCCTCTGCAATCAGAAGGAGGCATCAAACAATTGACTCCAGCATCAATCAATTTGGTTTCCCCATCGAAGACCGAGACACTTAACGCGTGGAGGTGGATTTCCAAGGCCCTACCGAGTTCGACATGGACAAAAGGCACCAAGACATACTGAGACATCAAAACGATTTAACCGTCTTCCTCTTCAGATTGCGGCACTCTGGCACTGCTACAAAAAGAGAACACTCCTGCGTGATCAAATGCTGCACATGCCGTCAATTACGTTTATCAGTACACTTCCGAACCTGCCAAATGCACCTTTTCCTTCTCCAATCAGTAGTCATGTGGCCTGACACCTGTTGTCATGCGCTGCACAATTTGGTTCTAGTTTTGGTGCTTAGCAGGATTGAGTCCTACGCCTCTGGCAAACCCAAGACACAAAGACTGGTGACTGCAGAACGGGGTTGCAATCCTCGCCCCCCGGGAGCCCAATCGCCAACGAGGCCGAACAAAATTCCTCAGTGTTGCGCAAGCTGTCTTTGGAAATGGCTGCCCAAAAGCAGCACGCTCAGGGGCCAAGAATCGTCCAGCCGCAGAGAAAAGACCCAAACCAAGGCCGATGCGCGTTCGATCCTGCAGGGAGCTTTCCGGCATGAGATTCGGCTCTCTAGAAACGCTTGAAAGAGCATTACTAGACAAACTGGCCAAGCGAAGTGGAGCATATCAGTAGAGTACACGCACAGCTGTTTGTTCAGACTTTCTAGCCATGTACATATTCGGCACCATGTAGCTACCCTTTTCGGTGTTTCCTGCTTCTCATGTCTCGTGGTGATTAAACTGAAAGTGCTTGGGGTTGTTTGTTCGGTGTGCAAATAGTGACGTGCTGTCCAGTATAACATACAGTATCCAGGTCCAAAGCAGTCTGGGCTGGTACCGCATCTCTCGTCCAGCAGATCTTTGGTCAGCGTTTCTGCGTCCTTGACACTCTCCATCTCTGGAAAAGGCCGGCCGGCAGTATCGTACTGAAACGTACGTACTTTCCTTGCAGCTCTGTCGAGCCAGGCCGCCTTGCTGCAGGTTCCAAACTGGAGTGGTGCGCACAACCTTTTGAAGGAAGCCGCGGATGTCAAAGGACACTGTGGAGTCCTCATGCCCCTACCTAAGATCCAAGAAGTACCTCATTCTCCGAGACAGCAATCTTCGCAAAAAGCAACTGGGACAGGCTGGCAACGACATGCAACAACTCTCTCGCCTTCCAACTCAACTCTCTCAGTACTGTCTAGACATCCGCCAGACGCATGATTTTGATCCGATCGTTGCAGCTCGGCTTCACACTTGGGATCTCGTGCACACAATCCTCAATCTTTTTTGTCCAGAACCTGCTCTGGCCGAGTAATGCTCTTAAAAAAACAAGTTTCCGTCGGACTTGTTATGTTTGCCATCGGGAGACGACAAGTTCTGCCCAAGCAGTAGCATGTCCCGTGATCGTGCTTTGTGGTCGTCGCTGTGACTATTCAAATTCTTGAGGTTCCAAAGTCATTCTTTTGGGGCAGGGGGCTGGACCTGCCGGCACAGCTAGAAGAAGCAACGCACTTACACCATTTTTGTGAACCGGCCTCTCGATGTGATGTGCGCCGGACTCTTGACATTACCAGTGCCTGGTATTGCTACATATGAATGCGGCTCCTGTCAGAGATATGTGGTGACCTATGCATGAGTTTAACCAGTTCGTGCTGCCTTGCGCCGAACTCACAATACGTGAACTGGCGCCAACCTTACACAACCTCCTTGATCAGCTGCAGTATTGATCGGTGCTCTGAATAACCGCGGTCCATGTTGCTCGAGTGTAACGGAGATTCCTTGTTCGCGGGCAGGTTTGTGTGGTGTGTATTGCACGCTCACCACAGATACAATACCACGGTGGAACACAACGCATCGCACGGAAAGCCACTGGGTCTTTTGTTTATGTCTGCGAAGTTTTCCGTCTTTACATTACCATAGAACAGGACACAGTTTGTCTGCCCCCTTCAAGTCGATTGAATGTACATTTAAGGCTTGGCGGTTTTTGGCGTTACGATACTTGTGTTGCTGTTGGACGGTGGAACAGGTGTGGGGGGTCGTGGTTGTCGTAGAAGCAGTCGTCGTCGTCGGCCGTGGTAGTTATACTCCTCGTTTTCGTCCTAGTGGCAGTATAATCCCCGTCTTAATGGTGGGTGGGGTAGGTGGGGTAAGGGGTAGCCAGGGTTGGCATGCAGGCAGGGAGGTAGGTAGCAGCGGGTAGGTGGCAGATAGGTAGGCGGCACAAAACGTGTAGGCAGATAGTGAGCAGCTGGTAGGTTGTAGGCAACATGTAGCGGCCAGGTAGGCCGGGTAGTAGTGGTAGTGCTGGTGGCAGTGGTAGTAGTAGTGATAATAATTCGGTGGTGGTGGTCGTGGTCGCGGTCAAGGTAGAGGTAGGTGTAGTGGTAGGAGTCGTAGGGCTGGTGGCAACGGCAGCCATAGTAGTAGTAGTAGTAGT
>CAJNJA010011996.1:255-13357 GCA_905231915.1 Symbiodinium necroappetens | reverse complement strand
GTACTAATACTAGTACTAGTGCTAGTACTAGTACTACCACAACAACAGCTACTACAACTACGATGACAATTCAGGTTCCTCGTTTCGTGCCCTGGAGCCGCCTGAAGCCTCTATGCCGTGGACCTACGCCCACTTGAAGGATCCGGAGATGTAGTAAGTAGGTTGTACTATTAGGGGATGTAAGACCGGTCTTGGGACATTTGATCGTAAAGTTCCTGCAAGGAGCCCTAGGGAGCAAGATTGAGACTTCCCCAGACCCCCGGGAGGATCCAAAAAACTAGATCCCTTAAGGGGGTTCCTATAAAGTACCCTTTAGTAGCATAGGGTCCCACATTAGGGATCTACTTTCTGGCTTCTACATTGATATGCCACTTAGTGAGTCCTCTGATTCTCAAAGTAGATCCGAGTGTTGCATCTCGAGGAAGTAGCCAGGCCCCTTTAATTGTTCTAAGACGCGATAGCCTCTCAAAAGTCGTAGCTTCATCCGTAGGTTTCGGGCTTAAGGTTCTCGGGAAAGATACCTCTCTGGCATTGCTGCTTTCTCGATCTTGTCAGGGGAACGATGGAGAGATCTTGTCGGAGGTATGGGTACTGATGTAGTTGAAACTTGAGGGTTTGGGTCTTTTTTCTTGGTTGGGGCTATACCTTAATCCCAGACCCGTTGCAAGGTCGGAGGTATGGGTACTGATGTAGTTGAAACTTGAGGGTTTGGGTCTTTTTTCTTGGTTGGGGCTATACCTTAATCCCAGACCCGTTGCAAGATCCAAATCAATCAATCCCCAAAAGGGTATCCTACTGTTCTTAAGCTCAGCCTTCTTCTAAGCTAGATGTCTCAATTGGGGTTCCTATAAAACTCCAGACCCTAAACCCTACACCCTCATAAACCCTAAACTTTGAGCCCTAAAAAAAACTTCCGGGTTCTACTTCATCCTGAGCCCTACCCCGATCCTCCCAGCGGCCTGGAAAGTAGAACCCTTAATTTGGAACCCTATCCCAGACCTCCGGGAATCTCCAAAAAGTAGATCCCTAAGGGGGTTCCTTTCAAGTACCCTTCAGTAGCATAGGGTCCCAACTTGGGGGATCTACTTTTTAGATCCTTCCGGGGGTCGGGGATACTACTACCCAGGCATTTAATAAGAAACACCCTAAACCCTAAACCCTAAACCCCTCCCTTTGAGGGATCCTCCCCGAAATCTGGGGAGCTGTTTACTGACAGCACGGATCCTCTACGGAAACTCAGAGCCGCTGAGCCCTTGAAGGCTCCATGCAGAACGTACGGTTTATACCACAGAAGAGTAAAGATGCTCAAGCCGTGAACCGATGCAGCCTATTCCGCTAAGCAGCCCCTGTTCCTAGCTTTCGTTCATGAGAACTCTTCAGGGAAACTGCTTGCCAGAACGGCTGCAGACAAAGCTTGAAATGGGAAGCACTAGATGCAGCCCCACTTCCGCATTCGACAGAAGCAAAAAAAAATTAACCTACCAAAAACCCCACTTTTTTGTAGGTTCTTATTATAAACCGTAATATGGGATTATAGGGACCCTACAAAAAAGTAGGTTCTGGTTAGGTTTCATGTATGGGGGCCCCTAATAGCTCGAATGGGGTTCTGGGGTGGAGTGTGGTAGAGTCATGTAAAGACTATATAAAGGGGGGATGTTCTTACTAGTTATTCAGGCCTTTCCCAGACCCCCGGGAGGATCCAGAAAGTAGATCCCCTAATTTGGGACCCTGTACTACTAAAGGCTCTATATAGGAACCCCCTTCAGGGATCTACTTTCTAGATTTTTGCGGGGGTCTGGGCACGGGCATGTTGGCGGAGGCCTGGTAAGGTCGTTGAGATCGTCGCAGTCCACCTGCGATGCTTAGATCGTGTGCTTGGGTTCAAAGTTTTGCAGCACGAACGCGGGGTCTAGCGGTTTAGGGTTGAGGGTTTACAGCCTAAGCCCTAAGTCCCCCAATGCCCTAAGTCCCCCAAACTGTTTGTCTTTGAGGGCTTCATGGCTTTGGGTTTGGGATTCGGTGGGGAGGGTAGAGGCTTGCGCTTACGGCTGTCCGTCTAAGCCCTAAAGCCTTAAATCCTAAACCTGCACTTCTTCAACTCCAACCTTTGGTTCCCCACCTTGAGGGGAAGGTGTATGCAGGTACATGTAGATGCATATATGTCTACATATATATATATATACACACATACACACCCACACACACACACACACATCATCTTTAGGATTTTATTGACACCCCTTGCAACTGGATGACATTTTGCTCGGACATGGTGCTCCGTTGGACATGTGTATGTATGTATTTATGTACACAGATGCAAAAAAGCGTACACAAACACATGTACACGGACGGTCAAAGACGTGTATACTTGCAGAACTATGTATAAAAAACCTGAACGATAGAATGGGAAAGCGACCTCCGCTAAACTCGCAATCCCCGAGCCCTCCCCAATGCCTGTCAACCCGAAACCCGAAAAATCAGAGAACCCAATGCCCCTTAATTAAGGACTATATCTTAAATCATAGGGGCCTTAATATTATGATTTAAGGGTATATTCCCTAATTAAGGGATATTGGGTTCCTCTGGGAAACACCTCCAGCTAAGCTGCTCATCCTCGAACCATCAAGCATACTTTGCAAGATCCGGGGACGTAGTGACTGGGCTGCAAGTATGGTTAGGGTTTAGGGTTTAGGGTTTAGGAGTAGGAAAACTCACCCCATGAGCACCTTCAAAACCCCCTAAACCCTAAACCCTCAAGTCCTAAACTCGCCAAGTCCCATGACCCCTTGACCCATCAAGCAGAAGTGCAGCTGAAGGGCGAAGCAGTAGTACTTGGCCCCGCGCTTGCCACACTCCTGAAAAATCGAGATGTTCAGAAAAGTGCTTCTCTTCAGCAGCAGGGGCTTTAGGGTTTTTTTTGAGGGTCCGTACCAAGGTTTTTGTAAGGGGGTTCCCAGGGACTCCAGAGACCCTGAATTGAGGGGGCGCATGCCTTAAACTACCCGCTGGACATCCCAGAAATGCTTGGGGGCTCTCTCTGGATTTAGAGCCGGCCGAAACTTTTGCGTGCAGGGGGCCTGAACCCTAAGACGTGGCTTGAGGGGAAAATACGCAGCGCCTCTTAGAACGGACAATGGGGCGCGGAGATATGCTACAAAAGGCTCTAGACTCCGAAGCCTAGACGACAAGGTTTGGCTTGAAGTTGTTCTAGCTTCGAGCAGGTTGCCTGACTCTGATTAAGCTTTTCGCAGTTGAGGGTGCTAGGATTTAGGGTGAAGAGGTCAGTCGGCCTCCATGCTGTACCTTCCTGGCTACACTACCGTGCTTTGCTCGATCGAGCCCCTTCTAGTTCAGATACGTTTGTCATTGACAACTGGTGGCACGCAGCAACAGAAGAAACCGAAGGTGCGCCCACACTTACAGCATCTGGAACAAGGGGTTCTCCAATCCCCGCGCCCTAAATCTGATCTTAGCGTCTTCAGAGTCATGCTTCGTCCATGGACAAGACAGCCTCTAAAGCCTAAACCCCTAAACCCAAAAAATCCAAGTGCATCCGGATGTCCATCTTCAGCAAGCGTGCGTAGCTTCCGGCCTGTCAGAATCTGGGCTCTTGTTAGGGGGATAGAAATTTAAGTTACCATAATAAGGAAACCATATTATTTACTATAGATCTTCATTATGGCAACTTATACAAAAAATAACAAGAACCCGGAGAACTGGGTTTAGGGTAACTTGAACTCCGAACACCCCGCATCGTCCAACAAGGAAGCATCTTCTCAGCGTTGGAACCCTCAAGGAATACGGTTGATGGGCAAAATCCGTGCGTGACCCTGTTTACCTAAACTATGGGGTTTATGGTACTATACTATACTTGGGTCACGCAGCATTTTGTCCATCAGGAGTAGTATTGGCAATTCTTCGGGCTTCTATGTTACCTTAACTTCATCCAGTCAACAGTAGCCTGCCTTTCTTCAGAAGCTTCAATTCCTCACATCTGCAAGAATCCGTTTGCCTTTGGTATTTACTCAACTTCTGTCTCGCAAACCAAGTCTCGAGAGGCTCCGACTCAAAGTGTACAGACGAAGTACCCAAGTAGTTAGTAGCTTTCTCTAGAGTCAAAAGGATGATAGCCCTAACTAGAGTGCTCAGAACTGGAAATAGATCCTACTGACGCAACCTCCTGTGCCTTTTTGGAATGTTAGGAATTCCCTGCAATGAGAATCCTATTGTTTCCTAGGGTCTCTATTGGGTTCTGCGAAACTCCGACAAGTCCTCTTGGTTTTGCGGGGATGTTCGGACTGCAGGGTGGCCGCAGATCCACCCAGCAAAGGGGAAACGCTGTACCCAGAGTCCCGGGAGGATTTGCAAAAAAATGGAACACCTTGAACAAGGTCTATCTATCTCAATGCGGTGTAATGGTGGCATACCTTTTGGAGTCCATTCTCAAGGTACTCTACTGGGTCTGCATTAGCTGCCACCGCCCCAGGATTGGCCTGGATCTTCTGGTGGCAAAGGAAGTACCTCCAGCGCTAGCTTCAGGGCTCAGGGTGTAGGCTTCACGGGCTTCAGTTGTTTGGGGCTTAGGCGTTTCTTGTTTTTTTTTTTTCCCCTTGCTTTCCTTGACTGTTCTGCTTAAAAGGTCTCTGTCTTCGGTTTAGGATTTAGGTTTGTTTTCTTTGGGCTTGGGGGGGGCCTTTTGGGAGTCTAGGGTGAAAAGTTTCGGGTTTGAGTCGGTTTAAGTTTAGGGGTGTAGAGTGGGGGCTTAGGGTGTAGGGTCGGGGCTCTTGCCCACTTCCGCACGGAAGGGCTTATGGTTAAAGCTATTCTAAGGACCCCAGGCTCAGAAGCACACGGCGAGAAACTAGAAACGCCAATGAATAAGACAAGGACGCCCAAACCATCGTTCTACCGTACGTAAAGGTTCATGGGGCTTAGTAGCTAAGGAAATGAAGTAACTATATTTAAAGGTACATCTAACCCAAATTAAGGTACTTATTTCAATGCCTGTACTTACTTAGTCCCATGAGCCTCCAAGTATAAAGCCCCATAGCCCCCGTGGCCCCCCTTCAAAGGAACCGAGAATCAACTCATAGGGAGGCCTTATTAATTGGAATAGGTATGCTACACTTCCGTATTTATAACAAGGAACCACCAAAATAGTATGGGTAATATTTAAGGCCCCCACCTAAACCCTACACCCTAAACCCTAAAACCCTAAAACCTAAAACCTAAAACCCTAAAACCCTAAACCCCCATAGTACTATCGAAACGCCCAAAATTCCCTCTCGGCCGACCTGAAGGGCTTGCGGTACTTGAGCATGAAGTGCCTGGGTTTAGGGTTTAGGGTTTAGGGGTTTAGGCTTTAGGGTTTAGGGGTTTAGGGTTTAGGGGGTTTAGCTGTTTGTGGCCCCTTTCCAACTTCTGGATAGTAGGGGATCAGGGGATCAGGGGTTTGAGGTGTCGGGCTTTAGGAGCATGAGCCGCCCTGGGTTCAGGGTTTAGGCGATCAAGGGTGCAAGGTTTCGGGTTTCGGTTCTGGTTTCGAGCTTTGCCTTTGCAAGGCTTGATAAGGTTGCCAGAAGGGATCAAGGTTCAGGGCTCATGGTTTCGTCCCACCTGCTTGGTGAAGCTTCGCCATCCGAGAAACCGTACATGACTTGGGGTTTAGGTGCTGTAAACCGGTCAACCGCTGAAGCTGTTTTTCCTGCTCAGAGTTTTGGCTAGGCTTTGAAACGAGTATTACAAGGATTGTAATGGTGTCAGGTTGAATTACCTTCAAGATTTGACCTGTCCACGTTGCCTTGCAGGCATTCGCATACCCATCTCAAACCCAAGTACCCCAAACCCCAAGTTCGCCCGAATACTCCAAATCCTTGACCCGAAACCCCAAAGCCCAAAACCCTTTTGCAAGCTACTTGATGATTCCGTATGACACGGCCGCAATGATGGACAGGAGCATCAACGCCGAGAAAATGAGGCCTGGGTAGTGCTCTTTTGGGCTTAGGGATTAGAGCTTAGGCTTTTGGGGTTTGCGGGATGTTTTGGGGTTTAGGATTTCGGATCCTTTCCCACTTAGTAGCACTATTGTGACGAAGAGCATCGCGAAGCAGTGACATGATAAGGACGACATGGGCCAACGCCCGCACGACCTTCGAGCTTTTTTTGAGGCTTTGCTCTTGGTACCCTAAACCCTGAACCCCTAAACCTCTAAACCCCTAAACCCCGAAACCCTAAACCCCAAACTCTAAACCCTATTTGTGCGATGATCAGCAGCGAGAGAAAGCAGTGGTGCAACTCAGCAGCAAGGCACCCTGAAGAGCCCCAAGGCACCCAGATGCTAAGAGCCCTAAGGCACCCCTGGAAAGGTCATGGGTACCTTTTAGAGGTGGTGCTAAAGCTTCAGCGATAACTGCTAAGTTGGAAAGTCGAGAACTGAAAGACTCTTGGAGAGCTTAGATTTGGGTGTACGGCTAGAAAGTCGAGACTCTAGAGATCGATTTGCTAATACATACCCTTAAACCCTAAACCCTAACCCCTAAACCCTTAAACTCTAAACCCTAAGCCCTAAACCCCTAAACCCCTATACTAGCCTGAAGCCAAAGCTCAGATAATCATGGTCACACCGCCGTCGACTTCGCCCACGAAGAGGGAACCCATGTCCAGGATCACCAACATGCCTGAAAAAGGAGACACACTCTGGTTTAGGGTTTAGGGGGTTTAGGGGTTTAGGGGGTTTAGGGGTTTAGGGTTTAGGGCACTCTGGGTTAGGGTTGGCCTTGGAAACTGACCCCCCCCCCCCAAGCTACCCGTGTAAGGCTTCTTAGTTCGATTTCCGGAAATAGGTCCTTCACAGAGATGTAGGGGTTTTTCTCGGGCAGAGCCGGGGACTCCTGGCTTAGGCATGTAGGGCCGTCGGGGAACGCAAAACAAGGCGCATTAAAATCCTGCAAGCCAACCTACATCGCGAGATCCCGGGAAACCCTAAACCTCTCTGGCCCTGAAGGCCTAAACCCTAAACCCCACAGGCCCTGAAGCCCTAAAGTGCCCGAAAAACCATCCAAAACCCGAAACTCTGAAAGCCGAAGCCCTAAAATCCCTGAGCCCTCGAGAACCGGGGCTGAAGACTCTGGTAAGCTCCCATCGACGCCCTTTACTTGGGATTTAGCTTCTACCTGGAGTTCTGGAGGTCTTTCACTTCACGCGGGGAGCCTGGATCCCTCCAAAAGAATCCTGTTGAGCCCCTTTTTTGCCAGACCTTGTTGAAGAACACCATCTAAAACGCATAGAACCCGGGTAAACCTCTCCCCAAGCCCATGTAGAACCCCGTAAGGACCAGAAAGGTGCTAGCTGTACTACAACATATCCTTAAACCCTCGCCTAAGCATAAAGGTACCTAAGGCCAAGACGTGCAGCTTGGGAAACATGTCGTGTAGCCGGCCAACCAAAGCAGGTGCCCTGGCTGCCCCACCTCTGCAGCTTCAGGGTGCATCCTCGCCTTCGATAACCGTGGCGGACTGGTCATTGTCCAGCATGCTAATGCAGGGGCCTTAATAATTAGAATAGGGTTTCAGGGCCCATTACACTATTATTATAATAAGGAACCCCCAAAATAGTCTTGGTAATAATTTAGGCCCCTACATTACATGCAGCCGAGTGTTGAGGCGACAAAGTTGTGGTCGACACGCCCGATAACCGGGAATCGCCTGGGAAAGGCTCGCGTTCTGAGCGGCTCGTGGGCCAAGAAGATCTTGAACCCCGAAACCCTGAACCCTAAACCCCTAAACCCTAAACCCCTAAACCCTAAACCCTAAACCCTACGGTGGTGTTCAGATCCGAGGGAGGCGACTCCGGTGAGATAGGTCGAAGCCCCTATGGAGCCTCCAACTCTTTCTGGCCCCTCTGCCTTTTGCTGCCTGTCTAAGCCTTTTTCTGGGTTCCTGAGTAGCCTCTTTATAATAAGGGTACCCTTTTTCCTACTGTTCGGTTTTAGTAAGGGGGCCCTAAAATAAAAAGGGCAAAACGGTACCACTCAGGGACCTAGTTTTGCTGTGTTTCTACTCCTTCTAGCTGTCTTTAACTCTTATCGTCTTTGTAACACTGTCCCTCTAAGCGTTTTCGCGGTCCTTGTATCCGCTTGTTCACTGTGTTTCGATGCTTTTAGATATATAATTAATAGAGAGAGAGAGAGAGAGAGAGAGAGAGAGAGAGGGAGAGAGAGTAAACCAGATCAGAGATTTCTTTGGTTTCGGTTTTTTTGGATCCTCCCTGTGGTTTTGGATCTGGGGGCCGTAGTCAGTAAGATCTTGTACGTAAGACCCTTAAGCTACTATGCTCTATATCCTAAACTCAGACCCACCCAAACTCAAAATCCGAAATAAAGGCAGCGAAGGCCTGTGATCAAGGCCACGAGCCTCAATAATTCTAAGAGTAGGGCGTGAATTGCGGGTATATTAAGAACCATAAGGTGTCATATGGGTGAATTATTCCGACACTTAAATTGCTCTTCCCAACCTCCGAAATCCTACAACTCAAAGCCAAACAGTCTAAGTATTTGGGCAGTTCTCCAAATTAGGACCCCTGTTTAGGACTCCATTAGCAGGCCGCATCCCAATAACGAGGACCCTAAAGAAGACCCTGATGTAGAGACCTACCTACATTACTTAAACCCTCAACCCCGAAGTATTGGGGAACCCAAAGGCGTGATAGTATAAGCGTATGTCGGAGGCCTCAACAGGTGGGATGAAGGGTAGGTAGGATTAAGGATCCCTCATATAAGGACTATTACTTGGGAATATCCCACCTACCGTCATCCCAGCTTTTCAGGCCGACGATCATGAAAAGCTCTAAACCCTAAACGCCTGATTTATATTAGGGAACCCAGGGACATGTGATCAAAGCCCTAAACCCTAAACCCTAAGGCCTGTGATCAACGCCATGTCCAGGAAGTTGCAAGGCATAGCCTTGGTTTTCCGGGGGCATGTGGCAGGGAGTGGCCCGGGCTTGCATGTTTTCAGCTTTCGATTGTTGTCTAAGAATAACAATAATAAGGACGATTATCAATATGATTACCATTGTCATTTTTGTTTTTAGTTTGTCACTTTCATTCCAAGGCGTGGGGTTTAGGATAACTTTTGTCTGCAAGTTGCTTCACGCGGGCTACAAGAAAGCCGTTGGGCGGCTTAGCTAGAGGTATTACGGCTTGAAAGGGCTTCTTCAAGGGTGCTCCAAGGAGTTTATGGAGCTGTAATAAGGGCCTGCTACATGTTCATGTGCTCCAGTATGGGTTTGCGGTGTCTGACTCTTGATGGGGTTCCTGCACTGTCCGCGGAAATGTGCCAATCCCAGCAATTTACAAGTTGGATATTGGAGATGTAAGTATGCAAGCACTAACCTCACTAGACCCTGACCGGAGCCATGTAATAGTAGGATACCCTTTTTTTATGGTTGGGTCTTCCAGATCCTTGACCCAGACCCCCGGGAGGATCTAGAAAGTAGATCCCTTAAGGAGGGTTCGTGTAAAGAGCCTTTTGTAGTATAGGGTCCCAAATGAGGGGTTCTACTTTCTAGATCTTTCCGGGGGTCTGGGGAAGAGAAAGGATTAAAGCCCCTGAGGCTTAATGGAGTTCGTTTGTAGTACAGGGGGCTTTACAATGAGAATGAGGATTTGGGGTACAATCTACCGCAGGTATACAATAGGAGCACTGCGGAATCGTACTGGCAATCAGTCTAGATTCTATCCCAGACCCCCGGGAGGATCCAAAAAGTAGATCCCTTAAAAAGGTTCCTGTAAAGTACCCTTGAGTAGTTAGGGTCCCAAATTACGGGATCTACTTTCTAGATCCTCCCGAAGGTCTGGGATATGACGTTTTTGGGGATATCCTACTTCTATAGCCCTACTCAAAACCTGTTCAGTAATCGCTGGGGATTCGATGCCACACTCCCAGGGTCATCTGGGCTCTTGCAAGAAACTAAACGTGAGTTAGCATAGAAGGCCTACGGAACCTATCATAAGTACTACGGTATCCCATACCATAATAAGGATCTATGGGAAATAGTAGGGATTCCTTAGCACGGAAACTTAACCTAAGTTTCTTAGCAAGAGGAAGGTCATCGACGAGAGACTCGCCAGGGCTTGCTGAAGGCGGTCATCACGAGGCTGGCATAGAGGAGGAGGTTCATGGAGACCACCTGCCGAGATCTGAAATATCTAATTGTAATACCTACATGGTGTTTGGAGACTACCTGGCAGGCTTCATGTGGGGATCTGAATACTTTAGATATCGTAACCTATTCTGGCCCCTTTTTTGGGGCTTTGGGTTCCGGGGGTGCAGGGCTTAACGTTGAAGCCGACACCCTAAAATCTTGCGATTCTGAACAAGCTCCTGAGTCCTACGCAGAAGGCTTGGCACCATCAGCACCGTACGACGACTCGTGATGAAGATAACATGTCAAAGAACCCCTCGCTTTACGAAACCTAAACTTCAACCTGTATCCAGACCCCTGACAGGATCCAATGCGTAGATCCCTTAAGGGGGTTCCCGTTAAAGTACCTGGGGTAGTATCGGGGTTCTGCTTTCTAGATCCTCCCTGGAGCTATGTCATAGCAATCCAACTGAACACCCAGGAAAGACTTCAGGAGCTGCACCCAGAGAGCCCAGTACCCCCTAATTAAGGAATATAGCCTTTAAACCACAATATTAAGGCCCCTATAATTTAAGGTATATCCCTTAATTCCCCTGTAGAACCCTTATAGATCCCTTTAAGGAACCCTATAATTTAAGGTATATTTCTTGTTTAAGGGGTATTGGGCTCTCTGGGCAGGGGCCAGAGAACTGAAACTCTGAATCACAGACATCCGAGGACTTCTTCCTTTTCGGGGGGGCGGTAGTAATTAGGGGTGTATGGGTTTAGGGGTTTCGGGGTTTAGGGGTTAGGGATTAGGGGTTTAGGGTTTAGACTAAGGTCAGTCTTACGTGCAACTCTTAGCAAGGCATCTTGCAGCTGAAGTTCATATGGCCCAATCCAGGGAAAACTTCAGACACTGCATCCCTGAAACCTACTTCCAGTCGTGCCTACCGCACCCGAAGCCCCGTAGAAACCCATGGTTGTGAGTTTTAGGGTTTAAGGCGTGCAATGTCCTAGATTTCGTGAACGAGTTATCACAAGCGCCCAAGGGCAAGACTGCAACAACTTGAGCCGTACTCCAGGCAGCTGTACATGTGGGTATGTGATTGAAAAGGTTGGCTTGAATCCGTAGAGACACACACCATCAGCATGCTCTTCATCAGCATCTTTATCACGATATCGCCGCACGGTATCATGATGATCATGTTTGATATGGCAGGAGCCTTGCCGGAGGTTCCCGGGATCAGCGGGCACAGGACGACCAGAGCGTTTCCTGGGAGGTTCTGCTGGAATGTCTCAAAGAGGCCAGGTCTCCTGCTCAGACCCCTTGAAGCACTTAAAACTAGAAGGCCTGAGATGGATTGAGACAGACCTTGCTTTAGGGGTCTCTTTTCTAACATTCCCATTGATGGGTCTGGGAAGCTGCTTTGCGTCACAGCTGACGATGGTCGCAAGGAGCCCGAGAAGGGACTACAGTCGGGCGCAAGATTCGGGACCAACGTACCCTGCAGAACAAAGGACATCTAGAGAATTTCCAAAACAACACCGTCATAGTGAGTTAACCCTAAACCCCTAAACCCTAAACCCTCTTCCAGTTACCCTCACAGTATCGCTGAGAAAAACCCTTATCGCAAGCCGTTTAAGGAGCTCTTAAAGGAGTCCTTTATGGACCGGCTCCAGGGTTGCCTGGGTAAGACGGTTTAGGTTTTGGGGTTTTAGGGATTGAGGGATTTAGGGTTTAGGTTTTGGGGTTTAGGTTTTGGGGATTTAGGATTTAGGGTTTAGGGGTTTAGGGGTCTGGGAGTTTAGGGTTTGGGATTGAGGTGTTCGGATTGAGGTACCGTAGGGTTGCCGGGCTTCCCCAAAGAGGTGTAGAAGAGTAGTTTCACATGGGTAGTTCTCTAAATTAGGGTCCCGCTTAGGGTCCGTTTTTGAAGAGTGCCGTACTATATTGGGGACCCAAAAAGGGACCCTAATTTAGACAACCGCCCACATCAAAACATCGGAACCCTTTGTGCACTGGAGCATCTGAAAGGGCGTAGAAAATGATTTCGGCTCAACGTCGGGGTTTCGAGCGTAAGAGTCATCAGAATCAGAAGCAAGAGTCAAAGAAGCAACGGGTTTGCTGCAGAACAATTGTATTTATAGCTACATTGCATCTAAATTATAGCTTCAGTAGAGCTATATTGGAGCTATGTTTTTTAGCTAGCATCACAGGTATTCCGCAACAGAAGCCAACCGTCAGCTGACACTAAAAGGTGAACTGGCGATGCAACGGCTGGTCAACGTCATGTAGTGCCATAACAAGGCAGATGCCATACATTCCACAGTTCGGGGTTCTTAGGGAATATTGTTGTGAAGAGGAATGCCGCCTCTCATAGACCGACGATGCGAAGCTGAAAGCCTTGAGCACCAGTTAAACTGGACCTATGCTTCAGGGCTATATGCTTCCTGCACCTGCTACACATACGTGCTTTTGTGTGCGTGCGCAAGGCTCGGAACCTTAATATCCACGAAAACCCCCAGATGACAGCATGCCGAGCTCTTGACCCAAAGCACTGCGACCTAAATCCAGTATCCTTGCCCCAAGCCCCCAAAGACGCAGCTAAGCCCCAAAGACAGGGGTGTTTGGCTTATCGGATTGTAAGGTTTAGGGTTTTGGCTCGCGAGCTGAATACACCCAGTTGAGTGATTTTTCAGCAGAGCGGCGGACCAAGAAGACGACGGAATAGACCTGAACCAGGGTCTCAAAGGGTTCCCTACACCCTGAACTCTAAAGTTGAAAATTCCAAACTAGGGGCTTAGGCTTTGCTTTTTTCTTGTGTTTTTTTTTGGGGGGGGGTTCGGGTGTGAGGCTGCAGCAAAAGCCCCCAAACCTTGCAGTCGTGACATCAAAGCTGCTTCTAAGCCCATGGAGCCCCCAGGGATCCCTGAACCTCAGGAGCCTGAACTGCTTAAACCCTAAACCCTGAACCTT
>CAJNJA010011995.1:0-13357 GCA_905231915.1 Symbiodinium necroappetens | reverse complement strand
GCAAAGCTCAGAAACTCGATCATCTGCTGAATGTCTGTGCCCTGACCTTGAACCCTCAAGCACCGAGTAGGTCATTGACATGCGACTCCCCAAACTTCGTGCAGCTCGAACTCCAAACTTTGTAGCTCAGTCCCTGATGCCATGTCCAAGCGAATTGAATCAAGGAGCTGGTGCAGGAATCTGGAAGTCAAATCATGACGTGCTGATCTGGACATTGCAGTGTTCTTGCCAGTGTATGGGCTGCGGAGCCAGCAGTGAGAGCAAGTATGCCGGGCACTGTGGCGACAAGGTGTTCGGATTCATGAGCATTAGGCGCTTGAGCCAAAACCCCTGTCAAACCTCTACCCCGGAAAGGCCCCCTCAACCCCAAAGAGTCTTTCTGACAAACTTTGCAGTCCTCTGGCAGGATCACAAGTCCTGCAGAAGCTTGGGGCTCTGATGTTTCGGACTTGAGATGGGTTAAGCATCTGAGAGGTCCCTGGAAGCGCTGAACACTATTGTGATTCTTGCCTAGGGCCTATAGGGCCTAAGTTTTTTTTTTGTCACGGCTTCTTTGATGAGAGTTTCTGAGTGATTCAGGTGCTAGAAAAACCCAAAGCTGGATGCATTTTATACTACTGCAAGCCTGGAAGTCTGGAAATCACAAGACCTGGAAGATCATAAATGTCCGAACCCGCAAAAAATATCTCTTGCACGAACCCGCAAAAAATATCTCTTGCACACCCCCGAAGTTTCTAACGCTTCTTGATCCCGGTTCCTACATCTGAATTTTGCTTCGTTGGGAGGGCAATCCCAGGTAACTAAGAATCTTCGGCATAATGAACGAGGCTTGGGTTGCCAGCACTTCAAGGCTAGGGCTGTTGACGCATTTCAGAGTTCCTCAAGTGGCTTTGGAACAGCCTACCCTGCGAACTCCCTAAACTCATAGCCCTAATTCCTTGTAGTAGTCCTTGCCGCAACTCTCATAAGAAACCGAAAGCAGCTTCCTGCACCCCACCCCTGCAGGTGGCTCCATGCTTGCCGTTGGAAGCGCTGCAGGCTCGGAAAATACTTTCTTTCCAACAGGGCTCTATGGAGTCGTATAGGGCTACTACAACGGGCTTTAAGGGTTTACACGGATCTACTTGAAGCATAAGGGTTGTGTTGAGAATGAAGGTTTTGAAAGGCGTTGTTCTTAAGGTTTATGAATGTTTGTCGGATTCTACGAGATTTGCGCGGCTTTGCGAGGTTTGAGGGGCCGGGAATGAAGATTGTACTTTCAAAGAAATCGGACCCCGGCTTGAGTATCACAATGCTCATGAGAACCTCGGTTGAATGTCGGGCCTATAGGGCTGGCATATTCTTCCCTAGGGTTCCCCAATACTGTACTAGTATAAGTAGCTCTAGTAGTTAGGGCTCTGAATGTTTCGAGTTTTTCAAGGGTGTTGGGGTCAGGCATTTAGGATTTTCACACCAACCCCTAAACGCTAAACCCTAAACCCTGGTTTAAGCTCCTGGTCTTCCTGGCCACTTGCAAAGATAGCAATGACACGGCTCATAAGAGGCTTGAGAGGAAGAGGTCGGTCTCAGCTCCAGTTCTTGAGCCCTTATAAGAGCCCTAAGACCTAAGAGCCCTCATGATACAGTAACCCTCATAAGAGACCTTAGAGGAAGACTCCGTTTCGCCCCGGGCAAGGCGTGAGCTTGATGGGCTTGGAGGGGGTCGGATTCCTCTGGCATCTTGGCACTCTGGAAAAGTCCAGGGCTTGAAGAAAGGAATAATCAGTTTTTTGTTCCGTGGGGTTCCTGTATTTGGGCTTTAATTTTTTGGTCTAGGAGCTTCCAGGAAGGATCTCAAGGAACGATTCTAGTATTTTTGTGATGGTTCAGGGATGAAGCCGAACGTACCCGATGTAGCCTGCGTCTCAGCTTTCCCGTTCATGGGACCTTTGGAAAAAGAGCCGTAAGAAGCCCCTATGCTAAACTCTTCTTGTAGAGCCCTAAAATAAGTTCTGAATCCCAAACACCCTGATGCTTGAAAAGCCTTGTAAGCCCAAACGATTCTAGAGCCCTAGATAGTACACCCCAAAAAGTTGGAAACCGGGTTAAGGACAATTAGTGCTGGGATTCCCCATGCATTACTCTTGAGGATCGAGGCTATTGGGTTTCCAACTTTGGGGCCTCTACGGGTGTATTTCATCTTGTTTTCGCTAAATCCAAACCACCCTGGTGCCTTAAAGAGTACCTAAACCCTAAACCCTAAATCCCTCCTTAAAGCCCCAGACGACTCTGAAGCCTTGGGCTAAAGTCCCAGGTACGCCAAGCGCGCCTCTCCCTGGGCTGCCCTTGGCTTTATCCTTGGGTTGGTAACCTCCAGGTTGCAGCAGGCGATCTTTGCATAGGCCCGGAGAGAGGGGATGTAGAGCGAGGTTGTGGGGTATTTTTTGGGTCGAATCGTCGTACATAGAATTGTTCGAGTTTTGTGTTACAGGGCTTCAAAGGGAGAAGCACATAGTCTACAGTTTAACGGTTGTCATTGTCAAGCGTTTTGTCGGGTTTTGTGGGGGTTGCTGGGCTGGTTTTATGGTTCCGGCGGTTCCGGCCTGCTTGGGAGCCTTATGGTTAGGGTTTAGGGCTCAGGGCTTGGGTTTAGGGTCAGCGTAGGATACAGTGGATTAAGTGTCTTGGCGCGATGCTTGAATGGTGCCAGGGCTCACATGGAAGAGGGCTGAGCTTGAAGGATAGGACGGCTGAGGTTGAGCGTGTTAGGTTTAGAATTTAGACTTCGGGCTTCAGGTGCAGGGTTTGGGTGCAGAGTTTCGCGCCTTTTTCAAGTGAAACGTGCTGGAGGATTTTTTTGGGGAGACAAGTTCAAGCATTTTTTCTTTTTTTCTTCTGGACTTCTCGTCCCTTTAGAGATCAAGAGCCTGAGCCCTAAACTTAGTTCCTCGAGCCTCAGCCGTTAAACCCTAAGCGGAAATCCTCAACCCTCGACCTTGAACCCTTGGTTGTTGAGGCTCCTTATGCTGAAGCACCCAGCCTCAAGTACGACATGTTAAACCCTGATCATCATCCAAAGCTCAAGGTTTTGACCACAATGTATTCTTAAGTTTCTTAAGATGACTACCCTCTTAAAACCCTATGTAGCCCTTCTGAAGGTCCAACATCGGCAAAACCATCATGAACCCTGCCACGGGGTACCACAAGGGTTCAGGGCTTGGGCTTCAACGTTTCAATGTTTAGGGTTTGAGTGGCTTAACAGGTTGGGGGTTGAGATGGAGGGTATAAGGTTCTCTTATGCGGTTTAGTTGTGTTTCGGGTTTAGAGTTTACAAGCCTTTCAAAGGTATACTGTAGCATAGCCGATTTGAACCCGTAACCCTTTCAAGCGGCTGTACAACCCTGAACCCCGAAGCCTCTACGCCCTGCACCCCCCTAAACCCTGAATCCTCAACCCTAAAGCCTCAACCCTAAACCCTGAACCCTAAATCCTAAAGCCTCAGCCCGGGGCCGAACCACCAGGTGTCCACGGTCTCCTCTCGGCGCCGCCGCTTTCTGCGCTTAAGTGAGTGGAGCTCCTCAGCATCGCGGGCCGAAGGGAGCAAGTGGAGGCCCCTCGGCGTTCGACTGCAGCCCATTTTCGTTCGGGTGCAGGTTTTAGGGTCTTAAGACTCTGAAGGGTTTCAGCACTTTAGGGCTTAGGGTGCTAGGGTTGAGGGTATAGATACATGCATGGCCCCCATTTGCCTGCGATTTGCAATTGCATATGAGTAGCTGGTCGTTATCATCGTCCCAACGGTTCCTACGTACCTGCGTGCTAGAAGTAGAGTTTCCATGCGAGGAAGTATTATTATGGTTTCGCCACAAGCAGAAGAGGGTGATGGTACGAAGGTGTCGTAGGGATTTGGCCTGTACTGCGCTAACACCTAAACCCTAAAGTGTGGGGCTTCGCTGTTGGATCAGATCCGGGCCATCACCGCACAGCCTCACGTCTTGGTCAGCCGAATCTTCTTTGGGGTGAGCAGAATCTTAAAGTCCATTACGGACGTGAAAACATTACAACCCTTAGCGACTCAGAGTGGCATCGCGTAGCAAGATGCTGGCAGCTTGGGCTCCCCGAGGTGATGCAGGCGCCGCAGCCGTGGCTGAGAGCTGCAGAGAACTGGGCGATGTCCAACCCGCTCCGCCCGGGCCTCGGAGGTCGTAGCTGCTGTTTTAAATTCTCCGCGAGTCTTCGCAGGGGTATTGACATGTACGCTCCTTGAGACCGGGTCAAGCACGGACGAAGTTCGGAAGCCTTTCTCAACATCATTTTCCAACTTTCACACATTCGGAGAAGAAGGCACCTCCGCAGGTTGCTCTCGGAATGGAGGTTTTTCTCAGGAGAGCATTACAGACCAGGTGCTCCCAAATAGCTTTACTGTCCCCGACCTGTTCAAGCGAAGTCTGGTGAGCACTTTCCCCAAACACCGATGCTGTAAGGGTTGCGTCTTGATTGTTTTTTTGTGGTTGTTCTTGCAAGCGAAATCATTTGTCTCACAACACGCAGTCGTCGTCAGTTGCTTTGGGGGGAGGGGCGAGGTCGGTACATGATATCAGCTGCGAGCCCAGCTCCGAGAACCAAGAACCATCTTACTTGGGTCTCAGTCTCCTCTCGATGGTCCTTGGTTGCACCTGGCTCTCTGCTTCGCTTCATCGAAAGCAAAAGGGGCCAGACAGGGAGACTTGGGAAGGCTTCAGCTTCGGAGCCGAGTCTCCGGAGTCCCCAAGTGATGCCTTTTTTCAAACGAGGGGTCTTAGTCGCGACAAGTCTGGTTCTGACGGGGGATGGGTCGACTCTCGAAGTTCCTTTCCTCTCTCTCCTGCCTTCCAGCAACGCCTTCCTTGCCCAGGTCCAGAGAAACCCAGGGGGAGCCGCTCCGACACCTGAGAGTCCCAGAGGTCCTGAAAACAACAGCCGTAAGGGCCTAATTCCTCGACTTCTCCTTTCCTTGGCCGTGGGATTGAGGAGTGCCACGGAGGCTGCTGGATGCTTCGTCTGAACCTCGGGCCGAGCCGACCAGGTTTCACACAGGAGTAGAATGGGAAGGCTAGCTTGACCGGAGTCGAGACGCGAATCGCAACAACCCAACATATGCACCTGTAGTGGGCAACTGGAGGTCTTTCGAAAACAGCGACATGCGAATCAACATTTCCCATCATGGGGTGTAGCACGGGCTGAGGCTGATCGTTCTGCAGGGGCTACTCCCGGTCTGAAGCGGATCGGCTTGGATGTTTTGGTTTCATGGCTCTTCGGGTGCATAGGCTTCGCGTTGGTCGGGCGCAATGTTGATAGTTTCTGTTTTGAACCAGGAAGCCGTAGCCAAAGACAGCCTCAGACATCAGGAGCTTGTTTTGAATCCCGAAGTCTTCAACCCCGAGGCCCAAATCTTTAAAAGAACGTTATGTTCTGCGCATCCCCGCCATGCATTGCACCTTGGGCTTCGAGACCCTTCCCTGCCACACCCGAGCAGGGTCCGTGAAGCCTTGCGACCCGAAGCCAACAGCACGAGAAAGAGTTTAGATTCTGCAGCCTCTGCTTTGCCTCGACCTGCGGCACACGAACATGCCCTGCACAAGCGACCGAGGCCGGCACTCCGAGGCCCCCCACAGAGGATGCGACACTCCGAGCGGCCACGCAAGAGAGCAAACCTGGGGCTTGGGACCCGGGACATGCGCCGAAGCGGTTCAGGGCAATAGACGGGGTCCTCTTGTGACCTCTTGCCTCTTGCAGTGCGCAGGCCTCTGCCTTCTTCATGGGGTTGAGAAGGGGAACTCTGCACATCCGTTCCTGGGAGTTTGGGGTGTCGCACAGGTTGGACTGTTAGCTCTTGAACCTTCAGTTTTCCGCAATCTCCAGGCCCACGTTTGGATCTGCACTTGCGCTTTCTCCCGCAACGTCTTTGCTTTAGGAAATGAAAAGCCGGAAAGCACTCTGTTGTTCGGGGAGTCCTTTGTAGTTTCTTGTTCAGACTTTCTTGCTCGGATCCTCGGTTGCTTAGTCTGTGAGGGTCGGTGCTTCCCAGGTGCAAAGAGCTCAGATGATCTAGGACCGGGGCCGAAAGCGCAAGGACGAGCAGACATTTCAGCAGCATTCTGAAGCCCGAAGTGATTATGAGTATGGTGATGGTTACAATATTGTATGATAATATGTCCTTTTATGCAAATGATACGCTGCAGTATATTATCTGCTACAGTTTTCTATATTTTTCTTCCAAGGCCGAAGGATTCCCAGCGGCTCCTCGATGCAGCGCCCAGCGGCCGGCTGCTGTAGCGGGATGCCGCGCGAGCAAAAGGGCGGGCCTTTCGGGCTGGGAGGGGCAGGAATAGCAGCTTTGTGGCGGTTTTCGGCCAAGAACCTTCGTTCGACTGGCACTGAGCCTGTGGATAGCTTTGCGTGGTTGAAAGTCTCAGGTTAGTTGTGTCCGAGGCCTAGGGGCTCTGTCAGGATCTATTGAAGATCTGTGGGTCCTGGGTCGGATATTTGGGCTCCTCCACCGAAGCATCGCTGTGGTCCGATGCACTCACGCGCTGCGCACATGTCCGTCAAGTTTGACTCCGGCCACTGTCCCCTCACTCCCCCTCGAAGAAAGTGTGATGATGTCCGGCTCCAACCCAAGACCCCGCATGCCCTGAAATTGCTCCCTGAAGCAGAAGCTTTGCTTTCGCTCGCTGTTGTGGCTTTTTCCAGGAAGTGAGACCTGCCCAGGGCCTCGACTTGAACATGTTGTTCAGCGTTCTCAACGAGTTTTCGTGGGTGCTGGAGCGGCTAACATGTAGGAAGGGGGGGATCCACTCAGAAGCATCTCTTCAGTGGTTTGAGGGTTCAAGCTCCATAATGTATGGTTTTGAATTGGCCGGGCAAAGGTCCCACTTTGAAAGGCCGCAGAGGCAAAGATCCTCTGCAGCTTGAGGGTGATGAAGCTCCTCCACGTCGCTCTAATGGAGGTGGTGGAGTGCCTGATATTCCCGGACATCACAGGCCGAGGGTTAGTCGTTCTCCTGCAAACTGCCGCAAACACAGCCTTCCGTTTGTTTGACACAGGCAGGATTCAGATTAACTTCACACTGGTCGAAGAGCCGTTCCTTCCAACAGTCAAAGAGCTAGACGACATGGATGCACCCGAGACCGCCGCGAGGCTCCGGCTGGGCTGAGGGGGTTGCAAGGGAAGTGGGTCGGCCTGAGCGTAGAGAGCGCATGCGCATCTGGGGTTCATGTGCGGGGTTTCGAGACCCGAGGTTAAGGCTTAAGTTCATGGTATTTGCATGTATTTGCCAACTCCGGGTTTGGCAGCGCGAAGGGTCGCAGCTGAGAAAGGCTCAAGGGGTAGGAACCACCCAACAAGGGTTCACTTCGAGAGGATTCAAGAACGAACCAAACCAGAAGCCAGCCTGTCACCTTCGGACGAATAGTGTGAATCCCATGCTCTCAGGTGGCATGTGTGGGCTCTGATTATGCTTGGCATCGCCTTTCTTGTGGCGGTCGCTGGCACGTTAATCCTGAAATGTGCCGAACGGGGGACACAGACAGATCCTGAGAGACCAGGCTGGGCTCGGGTTTGGACGGACGGATTTCCGACTAAAGTACGCGGCATGTGCAGTCTTTTGATTCAGCTCCACATGTTGCTTACTAATTCTTGAGTGCAGCACCGAAGTCCCTTGGCAGTCAGGGCGCTTGACTCGTGACTCTGGTTGTTTTCTAGAAGAGAGGGGGAGACTTCTGTGCTCCGGCCACGCATTGTCTTTGAAAGCTTTGTGTTTCAGTCTTCTGTTCTCACTGGTTTGCCTCGGATTGAATACTATAAGCCCACCGAACTACAACCTGACATTGAACGTTTGAGACGTGAGGCTTCAGACTGATTCGGCAAAGTGGCATTGTAGAGCCATTCCGAGTTTATGTCGGTTTTAGTTTCTGTGGACACACAACGTGTGGCGCACGGCCCCAGTGTCCACCAAAGGGCCGATGCCAGCTCACAGCCCCCAACCTTAGACGTTGCACCGCGAATCCAAGAGCCTGGACATTTCTATGAGTGGCTTCTGAGAACAGAACTCCACCCATCTCCACCCTGTATCCTCTCAAGGCGGCGATTTCGCTACCGTGAGGGTGGCCTCCCGTCTGGTCTCCCGTGCAGAGGAACAGGACAGGACAATCGAGCGATCCACCGTGTCCTTCAAGCCTCGCACTCTCAAGGTGGGGCTCTGCATTGTCTAGTGCTGCCATGGAGGATTCAGATTGCGCGTGGGGAGCCACCTCTGACAATGCTTGTACATATGGGTTCTTGCATTTTAGGGTCCTCTGTGTTCGTTAGCTCAGCATCAGCATGCGTTTTTGGAACTTGCTCCTCTCGAGATCGCTCTCTCGCTCTTCACCAGCTGGGCAGGTTTTTAACCCGCATTCTTGTAGGAACCATCGCTGTGCTCTTGTGTGTGACTTTGCGGGCCGACAACTGCTATTCGAGCTCCTGGGTTTGGGCATGCATTCGCCTGATATAGCCAAAAGGATCGCAGGAAGATGAATGCAACAGCACGACGGTTGCGAGTTCTAGCACGGTCACCCACGTGCCTCGTCCTTGCACATTGGAGCGGGAAAGAGGCGAGGGCGGATGAGGGCTGATGTCCTGAAGTGGCGCGCTTGGTCTCCTTCTCCTTCTCTGCTTCGTCGCAGCTCGTGGCCGCGGGAGTTCCTGGAGGCGAGCTCGGGAGCTACCGGGCTGCTCGGCCATGCTCGGCTTTTCAACTCTTGACCTCGGCAAGGGGAAGTGGAGGTTCACGCATCCCTGTGAGGCAAGCCTTGCTCTGGTGGTTATAAGACGCTCGAATGTCTTCCTTCGGAAGAGTGGGGAATGTTGCGGAGGGAAGCTCTTACGAAGAAAGCTGTTGGAACACGGCTCGGCATGTTGGTGATGCATGCTACCTTCAAGCAGCACTCCTTTGCCTTGAGGCTCCTTCTGCGAGACTCGCGGACCCATGTCAGCCCAAGCTTCTAAGAAAGGTTGAAGGGGCCCGGGTCCGGAACAGCGTTAAACAGCGAGCCCGACTCCAGTGGCCCCGTTACGTTTCCTGCAAGGTGCTCCTCGCGATCTCTCTGACGATCACTTTCTCTACCAGCTTCGCCGCCCTGGCCTGGAGCAGCCGCACGGGAAGGCCAGCTGCCTGCCAGGATGTTCTTAAAAGTTGTGTCGTAGATGTGCTCAGAACCCGGCCCATCTCACGCAGAAACCCTCGGTGGTGACCGACTGCAGAGCATCCACCACTCTCTGCAGCCCGATCTCTAAAGCGCCATTCCCTGCACCACAAGCCCCGAACCACCACAGTCGCTGAAGAATTCAAACTGAGCGACCTGGCAGGTTGTCGAAAGACTACGGTGCCGACTGGGAGGCGATGTTGAGTCTTCGAGTTCCCTTCCCCTTTGTCGGAATTCTGGCAGCTCAAATTGCTTGAGAGAGCATTCGGTGGTTTCGGGCCCTTCGAGTTGCTTTCGTTGTGGAGTGGAAGAGTGGTGTTTCGCTACGGCCACACGGAAACTCTTCGAGCCTACGTTTGGAGGGAACCGATCGGCCAAAAAAGACTCAAGACAAGACCTGGAATCGTAGAGACAATGCATGCCCGGGATCGACAGACAACCTTGACTTGAAACCCTGACAGGGATGTATTCTGCTGATCAGTCTATTTAGAGGCGTGTTCAGAGAAGACTCTCCTGCTCGAACGGATGATGCAGTTAGGCAATTTCAATTGTGTAGGCCGGTGGAGGCCTTGAGTTTCAGACTCTTGGCTTCAGCGTCTTGTGGGCTTACACAGCGAGCCCAGAGCAAGAAGCAGTTCAGGGATCGCAGAGTGTGTGCAGCTTTAGGGACTTTCGAGCCGGGGTTGGATGCTGTGGAGTGGAATGCCGGGGCTGGGTCGCAGCAAACGTGAACTACATTTTTGTTGCCCTCTCAGAGTCTCCGTCCCTGAGGTGTATGCTGGCCTCCTCGCATGCAGTGGCCTGGCGCTGGTGGGCACCGGAATATCGAAGAAGTTTTCGTTGGCAAATCTCGAACCCCGAGCAGCAATGTGCAGTTGTTATCGAAAGGCACAAAGGTTAGAGACAGGCTGGAATGTTCAGGCTGCAGGCAAAAGCATGGGCTCTGGCAAGCCTTTAGCTTTGCTCGCATGGACCATGACCGTGAATCTCAACATGGCCTTACCTGCACGCTGGTGTCAAGCCGCTAAGCCGGAGCTCCCTGCAAAGACCTGCGTTTCTTGGGAAGATGGCTGAGAGGTAGCTACATTGCAAGCGGGGAGGTTTGCATATCGTTCATTTCTTTGATGTGCAGGTGGTGCAAGCTCTGATCATGGCACGGCGCCTTGCTCCCGGTGAGAAGTTCGGAACTATGGCTTTCGCCCAGGCTTGGTCGCGAAGCTGTTTATCACAGGGGTATTGCAAGGGTCCGGAAGCCACGACTTCTGGGTTGCAAGGGTTGAAAGTGCTGAGCTCAGCGGCGTGGGGCTACTGTGATTTCGGTAGGAATTCCATGCATTTTGTTTTGATGCTGCTCTGGCTATGCTCGCTTTTGCATGTCCCTCACCAGGTTCAGATACACAGCGTTCCATCACTCCGGTGCGACAGCCTTCTGCTCAACCACTTCAACCTGCAAACCAAGTGCCAACCCTGAGACTGAACCCAAGCTTGGGCCCTGGAAGCCTCGCCCCTAGGCAAAAGCCACAAGTCTTGAAGCTTGGATTTTAAAAGGTCCATAGCCCCGAACTTGGAACCGCAGGCCTGCATCACCGGCATGGCCCCCGTGATTTCGGATCAATACGACACCATGAAGGATCGGAGAGTCGTTGCAGAAAGGCTCAGAGTTTGCTCACTTCAACATGCGGAACAGGGTATGGGGGCATGCCTTCGGGGTGCCGGGAATCAATCGGAACGAACCACCTAGGAGACTAAACAGAAGGTCAGGCTTCGAGTTTCTCTTGCCGGCAAGTCTGCGAGAGGTGTGTCTGAGGCCTTAGAATCCCGAGCAACATTGCAACTGGCAATAGTGATTGCTTTTCTGTTTGTGGGGCCGCAGATCCTCACCTCCCGCTTCGGACTGTCATTGTGGGGATGCCGCGGTTGGGGCGTGTGGCGTCGCATTCGTTCCCTGCGCACAGGACGTCATGTTCGCTTTTCTCTGCATGGAATCCGAACATGTGGAGATTCAAGCCATGGGCGTTTTCTCCCTCCTGTGGCTGGTGGGAGTCCACGTGGTCTGCTTCGCTTACGAGGACCCGATGCAAACAGTTAACGACCCGGAAGAACACCCCTCATGACAGGGAGATCCCTAATCGGGGTTGAAGACCTTGAACCCGGCTCGCAGTCCACCCTCAGAAGCATTGGCAGGAAACTATTGCGGAGCTTCTCTCCTCGCACCTCTCCGTCTTGCTGCTCACTCCAGACACAGGCTGCCGGGGCTGGTGTCGTCGATGGTGTCTTTGCTTTCGAAACCTCGGCAGAGTCTCACCGCCTTGAAGGAGCCGAGGTGGCTTTCCTGGACGAGCTCCTTGTGCTGCTGTATAAGCAGCTCACCCCAACCAAAAGGCCCTTGGGGTCGATCTGCGAGGGCCGGTTTGCATGTTGCATTGTTTTAGGCGAAGACTCTTCCTTTCGGTTCGCCTACGCTGCCGTCCATCTTTTTGCCAGGTTCCTCCTGATCCTAGAGAATGTCCCACAAGCCATCTGCGCCATCATCTTCCTGCGTCGCTTGTATTCATATGTTGCAGGGGTGTCAAAGAACAACATCCACATGTATTCCGAATCCAGATGCGTTCAAAAAACCGTCCGTGTTGGTAATCTTTTTTTTTGACTAGGTCCCTCACGCAACTCCAAGGCTATGAGGGTGGATCCATCGTGGTCACTGTGTTGAGCTTGGCAATTCCCGCGCTGCAGGCTGGGTGTGTCAGCTGCAAGAGGAAATGCAATGCCGATGATCGCTCCCATAGTTCTGCGTGGCTCAGCCCAACCTCTCCTCTGCTGCAGATTGGGCTGACATTCCTGCTTTATCGCACGGTCCGTGCGCAGGCGCACTCAGTGTGAGCATTACGAGAATCCGTCTACATAAGGGCCAGGCAGGCATTACACCGGCCGCCATTGATTTCATTTGGAAGGAAATCGGGTCAGAGCCTCGGTCGAGAAAGCCCGCCTCCTCAACTGCAGCTCCAGAAGTGTACTTTCCGTCGCTCGCCTGGATCGTTGATTAATTCAAGCCGCTCAACTCCTATGCGACTGTCCTGCTCTCGTGCTCACTGGAGCTCCTCTCAGCTCCTCTGCTCATGAGGGCTGATCACCAGACATGCGAAAAAATGCGAAACCAGATAATCGTATCGGAACTGGAGCTGCAATTGCCGTCGAAATTTATCTTTCAGCCGGCTCCAGGTGGAACCCTGAAGGAACAAAGAAAAGAGAGAGAGCAAGAAAGAGACAGAGCCGGCATGTTCCAGAGGCCTGAGCCCGTACAGACTGAACTGCGCGGCTTGTGGAGCGGGGTACTCACGAACGTGATCTGCACAGGTCGCTCCCTACTTCGGGCGAAAGCTTCGAGCACTGACACGGTCGCTCGGCCTCCGCTTAGACTTGGGATTCTCGGCTTCTCCAGCGTTCACGAAAGCCTCGGCACACCTCCGGCAGAAGAGGTTGAGGGAGCGACAATGCTGTTTCGGCATGTCGGGGTTGCATTGTCCATCCTTCCAAGGGCTGGGGACCAGCTGCTGGCGCAACGCCTCTGGCGCGAGGCAACCCGAGCAGCGAGGGAAGGCTGACGAAATGCAAGCGGAAGGAAACACAAACAAAACAAGCACACAACCAACACCGACACCAACACCAACACCAACGCCAGCACCAACACCAACACCAACACCAACACCCACACCCACAGCAACAGCAACAGCAACAGCAACAGCAACAGCAACAGCAACAGCAACACGGCACCAACACCAACACCAACACCAACACCAACACCAACACCAACACCAACACCAACACCAACACCAACACCAACACCAACACCAACAACAACACCAACACCAACAACAACGCCAACATCCACACACACACACACATTATATATATATATATATACCTACATACATACCTACATACACACCTACATACATACCTACATACATACCTACATACATACCTACATACATACCTACATACATACCTATACATACATACATACCTACATACATACATACATACATACATACATACATACATACACACAGACAGACCGACAGACAGACAGACAGACAGACAGAGAGACAGACAGACAGAGACAGACAGAGACAGACAGAGACAGACAGAGACAGACAGA
>CAJNJA010011992.1:0-13359 GCA_905231915.1 Symbiodinium necroappetens | reverse complement strand
TTATACAGACTCCCAACCTTAAGCCCTAAACCCTAGGCCCTAGACCCAAGATCCCTAAACCCCTGAACCCTAGACCCTAAACCCTAAAACCCCTAAAACCCCTAAACCCCTAAACCCTACACCCCTAAGCCCTAGACACACAACCCTAAACCCAAAACTGCTGCATGTTTCAACAACGCCCACTAGGATCCCCAACTCTGCGCCCAAGCCCGGTTGAGAGCTCACGCTTGAGGGCCAGGTGTTTAGGGATGGAAGCTATAAGGTTTAGGACTTTCGAGGGTTTAGGGTTTTGAGGCTATTGGAATAGGGTTCTGAGGGTTTAGGGTTTAATAAGATTTGAGGCTTTGAGGCTTCTGAGGTGCAGGGTTTACTGTAACTCCGGAAAAACCCAGCTATTTGCTATTTGGGCTCCTCGTGTAAAACCCTGTAATAAACCCCAAAACCCTAAACCCTAAACCCTATAAGCCCTATAAGCCCTATAAGCCCTAAACACTAACCCCTAAAAACCATGTCTTTGTATAAGTCCTTCTCTAGGGACTCTCACGGATGAGGCTTTAGGGCTGCAGGACTTGAGCCTCATGGCCTACGGTTAATGTTGGATACTGCCTCCACTCAGTAGCAGTTGAGTAACATTCACCATACGGATATATATATATATCTAAGGCCTTTAGTAGTAGCCCTAGTATAGACTGTTACTGTATGAGGGCAGTACCCAAGGTTAAGGTTTTAAGATTTTGAATGCTCAGATCACCCTTCATCGAAGCCCGGGGTAGGTGAGGGCCCGAAAGCCCTACACCCAACCGCCCTAAACCCATCGTTGCCTTTGTTGTGACACTGTGGGTAGTCGTACGACTAGGGTGTGTGGCTGCATTGTGACAGTGGGCATTGCCTCACTCACTGAGTCCATGGCCCAACTTGGAAAGAAGAAAAAGGGCATGGCTATCGACTTTGTCGACGACAACAGGCCCTACTCGACACCAGGCTCTCCGCAACGGCGCTTGTTGCTTTCCATTTTGGGCCGAATCATCCTGGCGGGGCAGACTCTCAGGCCACTTGGGCAGATACTGCGGCTGGGACCGTCCAAGTGCTGCGGTGGCAAAGCATTGCCACGAACGCTTCAAGCTCATCCGAGCCAGCGGCTGCCATTAAATAAAGTGTGATATTTAGTTCAAGTTTAAGTTAATTAAATTCAGTTCTGAACTTGTCAATCTCGGTTTGTCATTACATATGACATGTCATATGAGAGGGTCTATATCCCCCAAAGGTCCCTCTAATCCTAACTCCCGAGGGTTTACGACGGGTTTCAGGATCTGGGGCTGAAGCGCTCTTGAAATGAATGAGCCGAACACATACGACGTATAAGAGCCAAATCACCAAAGCGCTATAGAACCCTAGCTAAAGACCTCGTGAAACCCCTCAACCCTGACCCTAAACCCTACACCCTGACAGGCCCTAATGCCCTAAACCCTAAACCCAACCCGAAATCCTAAACCCTAAACCTTAAACCCTACTGTAACCGGCCCTAACAGCTTAAAGCTTTTGGCAGAACGGCTCTAGACCCTAGACCCTATACGTAAGCATTCACCCAGAAGCCCCCAGACCATAATCCCCATAGGCAAAGCTCGTACAACCTCCAGACTTTAATAGTTCACCCCCTAGTACAGGGGCCTAAATAATCGCCAACATTATTGTTACGTTTCCCTTCTTTAAAAGTACACTATAAAGGAGCCCAAAGCCGTATTCTAATGTTTAAGGCCCCGAAATTCTACTTCCAGAGGAACCTTGTGGCGCCGGGATGTCCCGAAAGCTACTACCAGACCGGCGTGGCCTACAAGGACGGGGGACCCCGTCTCTGGTCCATGTGAGGTATGGGGCTTTGGGCTTTGGGTTTAGGGGTTTAGGGTTTAGGGCTTAAGGAGTTGGGGGGGGGGGGGGGGGGGTTTGGGGTCAGCCGTCTAGCGTTTGGCGGTTAGGGTGTAGGGCGCAGAATAGTTTTGTACTTTATACTGCTGCCGGTTGTTTACAGGGCATCTGCTAGAACATTAAATTAGAACATTAAACCCTAAACCCTAAACCCTAAACCCTAAGCCGTAGTAGGCCCTGGTATGTTGGGCCGTTGTCCCAGGGATCAGGTGAGCCTTCTCCCTGCTATCGCCGAGGTATTGCAGAGCTTTGTAGAGCTTTAGAGGGCACAAGGGGAGAGGTTCTGAAAACAGGGGACCGGAATATGGGACTCTAAACAATACATATGTATATATATATATATTTGTTTATTTATTTGTTTACATACATACATATATGTATACATATAAACGGTTCATTTTTGAAAGTTTGAGCTTTTTCGGGCCCGGTTGTGGAAGAAAAAAGCGCTTCCCCTGGGATACTGGACAAGTAAGTGAACGAATGCTGTGAGCCACACACCTGAAACCCTGAAATCCTAAGTCTCTGGGATACTCAACCTTCATATCCCACCTAAACCCAAACCCCTAAGCCCTGAACCCCAAACCCCAAAACCTACTAAACCCCCAAACCCTAAACCCTAAACCCCTAAACCCTAAACCCCTACACCCTACACCCTAAACCCTAAACCCTAAACCCCCAACCCTAAACCCTAAACCCAAAACCCCAAACCTTAAAACCTCTAAGCCCTTGGAAGGACCGACCGGCTTGGGCCAACGGCTTCGGACCCTTTCGTCCAGCTCGGGAGGATGAACCCTCCGAGACCCTCAGGACGGTTTCGGGTTTGTGGGTTAGAAGGGACTCCTTTAAAGGGTTTCTAAGAGGGGATCTAAAAGGGTTCCTATAAGGGTTCCTTTAAGGGTTTCGGGTTTTTAGCATTTCGGGCTTTAGGGGTTTAGGGCTTTAGGGGCTTTAGGGGTTTAGGGGCTTTAGGGGTTTGGGGTTTAGGGGCTTTAGGGGTTTGGGGCTTTAGGGGTTTCGGGGTGTAGAGCTCTTGGGGTTTAGTGGTTTGGGGCTTTGGGGGTTTCGGGGTTTAGAGCTTTAGGGGTTTAGGGCTTTAGGTGTTTCGGGGTTTACGACAGAATATAACATAAGATGCTGTAGCGTAAAGATCACTCATTATACTCGGGTATGATAGTGAAGTGGGTTCCTAGCTACTTACCGGTTTCGGGTTTCAGGGTTCCGGTTGACGCTGGTTGAAGTATTTAGCCTAGCAGTCGAGTAGGGGACCCTTAACCTTTTTGCGGGTGCAAATATACAGGGTACGATAAGGGTTCTATAAGGGTTCTATACGGGTTCTATGAGGGTTCTATAAGGGCTTTTGCAGGCTGTTAGTAGTAGAGTAGGCAACCATTAACCTTATTGGTGTATGATGTAGTCCCAGCGGTTTTCCTCTTGAATCCCGTTGGGTACCGGACAAGTAGGTTTAGGGTTTAGGGGTTTGGGTGTTGTGGGGGTTTAGGGGTTTAGGGTGTAGGGGTTTAGGAGGTAAGGGTTTCGGGGGCATTGCTATGATTATAGTAAATTTCTATTAGGGTCCTAATTTGATCACAGATACAATTGCCTAAACCCTCCGCGATATTCCGTGTAAGCCCTAATCCCTAAACCCGAAACCCTAAACCCTCCACGAAATTCCATCTAGGCCCTAATCCCTAAACCCGAAACCCTACTCCCTAAACCCACTCCCTAAACCCGAAACCCTAAACCCTAAACCCTCCACGATATTCCATCCTCAACCTGCAAGCTCCAGGAAGAAGCCCCGGACATCTGAGGGGCGGCCAAGGACCGTCGGGTTTCTCCTCGGTTGAGGGTTTTGGGTTGAGGGCACCTGTCGCCGCAACCACTGCAGAAAAAAGAAGATAACCCAAGATCATACGGTACCCCTAAACCCTCAACCCTAAACCCCTAAACCCCCTGACCGTAGTTAGCACGTAATAGGAGCCACGCCACAGGTAGAGTTCAGGGTTCAGGGTTGACGTCGAAGGTTGAGGGCATGCGAACGAAAGTTTCACCCCAAGCCCTGAGCTCTAAACCCTAAATTTTCAAGCCCTACACCCTAAAGCCCTACACCCTAAAGCCCTAATGGTTTTGGGCCGGTTGCAGGGCTCAAGGAGAGCTTGGATGCGGCTTCTCCTTAACTAGGTTCCCCCCAGCAGGGTCACCCTCAAGCCTAAACCCTAAAGTAGCAGAAACCTTTCGCCCTTCTTCTTTCCAGGTTCCCGCACGAAGGGTACTCTTGTTACATGGGAAACCATAACGAAGCCCCTAACTTGCAAAAAAAAAGCGCAACGCGCTAACCTAAAACCCTGCAGCTTCGAACCCGCCTCCAGCGCAAGCACTGACCCCCCAAAATCCGACCACCGGGGAGAAACCATGTCAGACGCTGGTTGGTCAGGGCCTACAGTGAAGCTTCAGGGGTTGTGGCATACAGCGGCAGCAGCTTCACTTCTCCAAGGTGTGGCGGACGCGCTGGATCCCATGGCCCGCAGTGACCGGCGCCCGGAGCGACGCCAAGACAGCCGCAGCCGGAGCCGGAGCCCTTGCTCACCTTCAGAAAAGGGCAGGGGCAAGTCGGGCAGGCACCGCTCCCGTGCCAAGAAGACCGCGGGCAAGGGCAACGAGGTATAAGTTTCCCATGTTGGGCACTATGCGTTGCTGTGCTCTGCATATGTTGTGTCAGCGACGGCAAAGATCGCATCCGTTCCCCCGCACGCGACTTGGAGAGCACACACGCGGCAGCATTCTACATGAATTCCCGCGGCGAGATAACGGCGAATTGCGTGCTTCTCCGAAACGCGCTACAGAGCACAGAAGACTTGCTGATCATTGTGTGGCATGGGACGGGAATCGCCTGATCTCTTTGAGTTTTTTGTGTTTGGGCGATGAGTGCCCATATAATTAAACCCTGAACCCAAACAGCTTTAAACACCCTAAAGTACGTTCAAGCACCCTAAACCGAAGTCTTACCCTGAGCATTTTGGAGAAACCCTAAACCCTAAACCGAAGCCTTAAAGTGAGGATTTTGGAGAGTCCTTGCTCCGTTCGGTCTTGTCTCCTGCCTGCTGAGGAATTCTCTGAATCACTAGAAGAACCCAAGAGCCCTTGATTTCCTTGATTTAAGACTTATATAGGGGGTCTGAATAGTTAGAACAGGGCTTGGGTAACCCCGAAAATCCTATGCTAATTATTGAGGCCCTTACATTATGCCTTAAATAAACATGTGGTTTAAGGTATGTGCCTTAAGCTTAAGACTTCTGGGTGTCGGACAGTCCCCTAAACCCTAAACCCTAACGTAGCTGGGCAGCATGCTTGTTAGGTTTCGGGGATTCTAAGATGCCCTATACCCTAAACCCTGAACCCTAAATATGCCCTAAACCCTAAATATGCCCTAGACCCTCAGATTACACTTTTCGGGGGCCTAGGGGGAACCCCAGAAGTTTGGAACAATGTGTTTTCATGACGATTCCTGCCGGGATCTTTTAGCCTTTCCCCTGAGGGCATGAGGATTATAATGTTCCAACTTTATGGCCTCTAAATAAGGGTACTTTATGGCCTCTAAAATAAGGGTAGTTCTCTAAATCAGAGTCCCATTTTGGGGTCCTTGTTATAAGGGTGCCGTACTATATTGGGGACCTAAAAAGGGACCCTCATCTTGAAGAACTACCTACATGCACTCAGCAACTCAGAGCTGCTCCAGGAAGTATTTCATCTCGGGAGTGATGCTCGCGAGCAAGAAGAAGCTCAAGGCCGCGTGATGGGCTCAGGGTTTTGGGGAGGGTTTAGGGGTTTAGGGTTTAGGGTTTAGGGGTTTCAGGGTTTAGGGTCTAGGGTTTTAGGGTTTAGGGAGGGTTTAGGGTTTAGGGTGAAGGGTTTCTCTAGTACTACAGGAGTCTGACTAATTGGTAATACTTATACAGTCACTTCAACACCTTATTCTCACTTGCCAGGCGACTAAAGTGCCCGCATGTGCGGAGAGGTACCTCTCTTGCTGTCGGCTTTGAGGGCGCTAGCCTAAGCCTGCCTGTGGCTCCAATTGCCTACTCTTGCAGGAGTTTTTTGCCCCCATGACTAAGGAAACATAACCTACCCTACTTGCATGCATTGTTGCCAAGCCCTGGAAACCAACCCCACCAGAACTCCTTTCAGGGACCCTATAACCTTAAGAACTTCAACCCACAACTGTATAACCCTGCATACTAAGTTCCTTGATCCTTTCAGGAGCCCCAAAGCCCAACCCTAAACCTCAAAGCCCAACCCTAAACCCTAAACCCCAAAGCCCAACCCTAAACCCAAAAGCCAACCCTAAACCTTAAATCCCACACGCCAAAGCCCAACCTTAAACCCTAAACCCTAAACCCCAAAGCCCTGCTTGCGAAGCCCCCTGACGTAGAGGAAGATGAGGGCCTCGTCCCACAGAACTACCGCCAGCAGATCGCCGATGCCTTGACAAAGGCTCCTCAGGGCTCCGTCGATTTGAAGTTCTGGGGTGTCGGGTTTCGGGTTTAGGGATGTAGGAGTTTGAGGTTTTGGGGTGTCGGGTTTAGGGTTTAGGGATTTAGGAGTTTGAGGTGTTGAGGTTTCGGGTTTAGGGGTTGGGGTTTGCGGGATGAGGGTTTAGGACCTAAACCCTAAACCCTGCGAGAAACCCTCCGGCTGTTGATCTTCTTGCTGAGGGCGCCGGGCGCCAGCTCATTTTCAGCGCTTTGACCCGGTTTAGGGTTTAGGGTTTAGGGCTTTGACGCCATGGCGCTTAAACCCTAAACCCTAAACCAAAACTCTAAACCCCAAACCCTAAACCCTAAACCCTACACCCTAAACCTAAACCCTAGACCCTGACGCCACAAACTTTCTGAAACACACTAGAGAAGCTCTGCAAAACCCGAAAGACCGTAACATGTCAAATCCCTAAAGCCCCTAGATTTATTGGACACCGTAAACCCTAAACCCTAAACCCGAAACTCAACAGAAACACAAGAATCGCCCTTTCGCGGTCTGGAGGTCTAAAGCCACAAAGTCTATAAGCCTTACATGCTAAAGCCTTCAAAGCCCTAAGCCGCCACGCTTAAAACTCTAAGCCTTAAACCCGTGCATCCCTAAACCCTTAACCCTTAAAATTCCCTAAACCTTAAGCCCTAAACCCCCAAAGCACCCAACCCCCAAACGCCCCTAAACCCCTGAACCCTAAACCCTAAAAGCCCTAAAGCCCTATAACCCCAAACCCTAAACCCTAAACCCTAAAACCCTAAACCCAAAAAGCCGTAAAACCCCCCAAAGCCCCAAAGGAAAGCCCTGTCAGGCCGATCCAACGGCGGTCATCGTAGACCCCTTAGAGGCTCGGCCAGCCCGGGTTTAGGGTTTAGAGTTTAGGGTTTAGGGTTCAGGGTTTAGGGTTTAGGTGTTTAGGGTTTTAGGGTTTTAGGATTTAGGCTTTTAGGGTTTAGGGTTTAGAGTTTAGGGTTTAGGGTTTAGATTTTCGGGCGAATCTTGGGGTCTAGGGTCTTGAAAGGTTCCTATACGGGAGTGAAAAGGGATCTATAAGAGCTCCTTTAAGGTTGTCGGGGGGAGGGGGGGGGGTGTAGGAGCTTGGGGGTTTAGGAGTTTGGTGGTTTAGGGGTTTAGGGTTTTGGGGTTTTGGGGTTTTGGGGTTTTGGGTTCAGGGTTTTGGGTTTAGCTGTGCACGTTAATCTTTTGCGGACAAGGGGTACTATAAGGGTACTATATTTGGGTTTCGCGTTTGGGATATTGGGACAATATTGTTCCCTACTGAACTGAAAGTTTACACCAGTTCTAGACGAGTTCTACTGCAAGGGTTTCGGTCCAAGGGTTCTGTACTGTAGGGGTTCTGTAGGTTTTTCCATTGCAACCTAAACCCTAAACCCTAAACCCTAAGAACGTGTTCCATAAGGCTGTCGCATTGATTCTTTCAGGCTCATGAGTCTTTACAGTACCTTGTTTAGGGGTAATATAGGGGCCTCGATAATTACCTAGATTATTTTGCGGCTTCCTTATCAAGTTAGACTATGAAGGAGTCCAAAACGCTGTTCGTAATTATTCAGGCCCTTACATTACTCATACTAAAGATCCTACTGCTCCCTCAATCCTAGCCCTTCCAGCTCCAGCTCCCACAAGACTCCCTGCAAAGGCCACAAGATGCTCCAAGATACTCTGAAGGGCCCTAATCATTAGTATAATAATACTAGAGATCCTTAGTAAACGGGCCCTAACTCAGAGAGCTACCCATGAGCCTCCAAGTGCATCCTGCCGAAGATCCGCAGGCGGTGAAGGCTAGAGCCGCCAGGCCCCTTGCGGGGGCGATTCGGTGTTCGGATGATGGGTTCCCAGCGAGCCCAATACCGCCAATACCCCGTAGTTAAGGAAATACCTTACAAATTATAGGGGCCTTCATAGTATGATTTAAGCTATATTCCCTAAGTAAGGGGCATTGGGCTCTCTGGGTTCTTGTCCAGGGATCTATGATTTATAATTTAAGCTACCATTGTAAAGAAACCCTGTTAAAGTTACCATTGTAAAGAGACCCTCTTATTTACTAACCTAAGTTACCACTACAAGGAAACCCTATTATTTGCTAATTTAAGTTAGCATTATAAGGAAACCCTGTTATCTACTATAGATCCCTATTATGGCAACATAAAATATAAATTCCTTAACAGGAACCCAGGATGTTTGCCTGCTTTATTGTTGCTAGGTCGGCTGTGGGTCGAAGACCGTGGGTTCAATGAAGATTTAGGTTTAGGGTTTAGGGTTTAGGGTTTAGGATTTAGGGTTTAGGGTTTAGGGGAGATCGACGCCAGTGGATTTGGGCTTGCTGGGCCCCTTTCTAACACTCTCTGAGCAGCTGAATAGGTACAGTTCACAATTTTCGGACAAGATGACCCCCTACAGAACTGCAAGGTTGGTGGCCTCCTGCAAATTCCACAGGAGGTTCATAGTACGAACCTTCAAGAAAGATAGGGTCATGGTGCGTAGCTGAAAGATTGGTTCTCGACGCTATTGCCAACCGTAAACCCTAAACCCTAAACCCCTAAACCCCTAAACCCCTAAACCCCGAAAGCCCTAAACCCTAAAACCCTAAAACCCTATAAACCTTACAAACCCTACAAACCCTATAAACCCTAAAACCCTAAACCCGAGGAGCGGAGTTACCTTTCCCAGAGAACCCAACACACCTTGATTAAGGAATATACCTTAAATCATAGGGGGCCTTATAACATTATGGTTTACGGCATGTTCCTTAATTTTCAGGGGGATCGGGTCCTCTGGGTTGCGAGTTCGAGGAGCTATGGCCAACCCTAACCCCTAAACCCTAAACCCTAAAACCCCAAACCCTAAACACCTAAACCCTAAACCCCATAAACCCCATAAGCCCTATAAACCCTATAAACCCCTAAAGCCCGAAACCCTAGAACCCGAAACCCTAAAACCCGAGGAGAGGAGTTACCATATATAACCATTATATACCCCTTATATAGTCTCATAAAGCCCCCGTATAACCCCAAGGGTCCCTTTATTGCCAATTCGAGGAACCCTAGAGAGCCCAACACACCTTAATCAAGGAATATACCTTAAAATATAGGGGGCCGTATAATATTATGATTTAAGGCATATTCCTAATTAAGGGATATTGGGTCCTCTGGGTTGCCAGTTCGAGGAGCTATATAATCATTATATACCCCTTATATAGTCTCATAAAGCCCCGGTATAACCCCAAGGGTCCCTTTAAGGGTCTCTCCTTCAGTCCCTTGATATTGCCAGTTCGAGCTGTAAACCCCTAAACCCTAAACCCTAAAACCCTAAACCCTAAACCCCGGGTTGCCAATTCGAGGAGCGGAGTTACCATCGTTGACTGGAACAAGGACGACGCCGCTGTGAAGAGCGCCTTCAACGACGTTTGGCAGGGAGAAAAAAAGGGGTCGAGCTTAGGCTGTGTAGGCTTTAGGGGGGTTTAGGGTTTAGGGGGTTAGGGTTTAGGGTTTTAGGGTTGAGGGTTTTAGGGTTTAGGGTTTGGGGTTTAGGGGTTTAGGGTTCTTGGCGGCTTCGAAATCGCACTTGAGGTCGAGGGCCTGCGCTGCGGACCTTAGTACCAGGGACGCCCAACGACTCAGATGTCCATAGATGCAGTCGGCGTCAGCATTTCGGTGTCGGGGCTCCGGATGAGCTTCTCATTCTTGGATGGGCGGGGCAAGTTGTGTGAGGAAGAGTAAGGGTGACAGCTGCGTCATGTTCTTGGGGCGTAGAGTTCAGGGTGTTGTGTTTTATCTACATCTCTTTCAGGGCCCATGGCTCAGTTGTGACCCTGAGCTCTTGCATTCGGTGCCATGGTAGGTCTGATCAAGGCAGCAAGAGCTCCGAACCGTCGGAGCCCTGACTAATCGCCTCCGCCTTGAAAGGATAGGGACCCGAATATGAAGGCCCTTGTAGAGAACGGGAGTTATCAATCAGTAGCCTGTAACTCGACACAATTTATACTTGGAGGATGAGGGGATCAAGGAAGGAAGTAAGGTTACAAGTTACCTTAACTTGGGGGTTTAAGTAATCACAAGTAAAATTACCCTATGCAGCACCGGAGTTACCATGTCTCATGATCCTTTAGGCGAGCCCTGACTGAGAATTTCTTTTCTCCTGCAGACATTCTGGCTGTGTTCCAAAACCCTATTCTAATTATTCAGGCCCCGACAATACCCTAAGCCCGCAGTCCAGCAGACCCGAAAGCTCTTCAGCAAGGACATACCTTCAATTTTGATCAAGATCCCCCTATTATGGCTCTCATATAGCATATGATAGTATGATTACAGTTTAGTATAGTACGATGATAGTATATGATTCCTCTCATCGCTTGATTTGTCAATTCTCACTCAAGGGCCTTGGCGTCATCTAGGAGCTTTAACTCCAAACCTGAACGCCTACACTGCCCGAAAAACCCGAAGACCTAAAGTACTCTAGACCACCCCAAACGTAGAAGAGTCAGACCCCAAAGCCCAAACTTAGTTGAGGACGTCGTCGACATGGTGCGAGAATGTGATGTCATCGTCAGCTTCGCGGACGGCATGAAGACATGGTTCGGGATTCTGGGGGTTTTGGGTTTTTAGGAAGGCGTTTTGGGGTTTCGTGTTTGTTTAAGGTTCAGGAGGAAATTTGTGGTTGGGGTTTAGGATATAGGGTCCGGGGTTTAGATTCTACAGAAAACCCTTACAACCCTAAACCTTAAACCCTTGTACAACCCTTTTCGGCCCTGGAAAAAAACCTTTTTGGAGCCCTGAAAACCCTAAACCTTAAACCCTTGTAGAACCCTTTTAGGCCCTGGTAAAAAACCCTTTTACAGCCCTTAAAACACTAAACCTTAAACCCTTGTAGAACCCTTTTAGGCCTTGGTAAAAAACCCTTTTAGAGCCCTTAACACTAAACCTTAAACCCTTGTAGAACCCTTTTAGGCCTTGGTAAAAAACCTTTTAGAGCCCTTAAAACCCTAAACCTTAAACCCTCGTAGAACCCTTTCAGGCCCTGGTCAAAACCCTGTTAGAGCCCTTAAAAGCCTAAGCCCTAAACCAAAAACCTTGAAGCCAGAGGCAGTCAGGCTGCTGCTTTATTTATAGTACAGGAAGGCAGGCCGGAGAGCCAAGCTTCCGTCAAAACCAGCGAGGCAAACCGGAGAGCCAAGCTCGCGAGGCAGAGAAATGCCAGGGCGCTCAGTAAAGGAGTCACCCTAAACCTTGAACCCGTGACGGGCCACGGTCAGTCTCCTTTGATGAAGGCAACGTGCCTTTCCGCCGCGAGGTCGGCAATTTCTGGGCTCCGCGATGAAGTGCCAGAAGCATAGCAGAATCATCTACGTTCCGGACGAATGGGGTCTGGCGATACATCCGGTCCGAGCTGTCGCACCGAAAGGCACTTCGACTGCCTGGCGAGTCTTCACTTGCCAGATACACTCGCAATTCGACCCCGTTGAGGGCTTCGCAAGGAGTTTTCACCTTACTTTCAAGTATCACAGAAGCCCCCATACCCTAAGCCCCCAAACCCCTACACCCCCAAACCCCTAAACCCCCAAACTCCGAAACCTCCCGAAACCCTTAAAGGAACTGTTATAGCAACCCTTTCGGACCCCGTTTTAGGAACCCTTGAAGGGGCGTCCCTTAAAGCTCTAACCCACAGAGAGCCGAACACCCCCTAGTGTTAAGGAATATAGCCTGAATCATTGTTTTAAGGCCCCTATAATTTAAGGTACATGCCTTAATTAAGGGGTACCGGGTTACCTTTTGACGAGTCCCTTAAAACTCTGAGCCCTTAACCCTAAACCCCAAACCCTGAAACCCTAAACCCTTGAAAAGGAGTCCCTTAAGCCTCTCCCTGCCTCTCAGGCAACCTCCCCGAGGCCTCCATGGGTAGCGCCGTGGAACTCTGGGAGGCGCAAGACGCAACCCCTAAACCCTAAACCCTAAACCCTAAACCCTAAACCCTAAGCCCTAAACCCTAAACCGTAACCCTAAACCCTAAGCCCTTACAAGGGTATGTAGCTGGGTAGGATTCTCAAGGGCTCCTTTGAGGATCTATAAGGGTCTCTTTTGGGGATCTATCAGGGTCTCCCTTTAAGGGATTCTTTAAGGTATTACAGGGTCACCAATAAGAGTAGTATAGGCTTCTATAATAGGGCTCCGGCAAAGGAGGGGTTGAGGGTTGGGGGTTTAGGGTTGCGGGTTTGGGGTTGAGGGTTGAGGGTTATAAGGGTTATCAAGTAGGTCTATGATACGGGTTGCTATAAGGAAACCCTAAACCCTAACCCCTAAACCCTAAACCCTAAACCCTAAACCCTAAACCCTAAACCCTAAACCCTATTATAAAGGTTACTGTGGGAGGCCCGAGGTTTCCACGAGAAGTCTGCAGGTTCCACAAGGATTCTGGGAGGGCTCTGCAAGGGGTTCTGTACTATACGGGTTTAGGGTTTAGGGTTTTAGGGTTTAGGGTTTAGGGCTTAGGGTTTAGGGTTTTAGGGTTTAGGGTTTAGGGTTCAGCAGCTCCGGAGTGAGCAGTTTCTAGTCGAGCCAACAATTCGGATTTAAGAAAAAAAACCCACCCGCCCAAAGAATCCCATATCATTAGCAAAACCCTAAAATCAACCCCTAGGCCTTAAATCCTAAACCCTAAACCCCAAACCTCACACGCCTAGACCCTAAATCCTAAACCCTAAACCCATTGAACAAGCCGGACCGAAAGCGACATTAAAATTGACCATTTGGCCTTGAAAATGACACTAAAATTGACCAGCTTGGAAACGACCTTGGAAATGACATCAGAATTGACCAAGCCGGACCGAAAACGACATTAAAATTGACCACTGGCCTTGAAAACGACACTAAAATTGACCAAATTGAACAAGCCGGACCGAAA
>CAJNJA010011990.1:0-13359 GCA_905231915.1 Symbiodinium necroappetens | reverse complement strand
GTGGAAGCATTGAGGCCGTGCGGGCTGGCAGCCCGCAGCGACTCAGAGCCTTTGTGGAAGCCTTATGGAAGCCTTGAGGCCGTGCGGGCTGGCAGCCCGCAGCGACTCAGAGTCTTTGTGGAAGCCTTGTGGAAGCCTTGAGGCCGTGTGGGCTGGCAGCCCGCAGCGACCCAAAGCCTGTGCGGGCTGGCAGCCCTTACGGCCTCAAAACTCTCTGATCCATCGTTCAACATCCTATACCATGACTCTGTAAGTTCCTGGGCCACTACCTCGAGGATTTCGAGCTTTCTTCCTGGAACGGGAAACGAAATGGTATTTCCTGCACTCGAGGCATCGAGCTGCATCGGCTCAAAGCCTTCGTGGAAGCCTAGAGGCTGTAGGGGCCAAAAGATCTTTCGAGAGGAAACCCCTTCCTTTATTATGGAGGCCCTATGCAAATGGCCATGAGGATGCGCAGCCGGCACCAAAAATTGAACCTCGAGTCTTATCAAAAGCGCAACCCAGCGTCATGCTCTAAACCAACACGCGCTGAGCTCTAATGCACCGACCAAAAACCTACGAACCCTCAACCTTACAGCAAAGCTCAAGGGGCTAGATTCTGCTTCGATGCCACGGAATGCCCACAGAAAAAAAAAAAAACATCAGGATTATGGCTTTAGGGTTATAGGGCCTTAAGGCTTCAAGCTTGTGGGGTGTATGGGTTTGCAAACAGCCGGGACTTCTACAGTTCTAGGGTTCATGGCCTTCAGATTTAAGGTTTACGGTTCCCCAAGGTTTATGAGCAGTTCAATAAGCTGCAGGGCTTGGAGTTCGGGCCAAAAGCCGACCCAGTTCTTTGCGCCAAGGCGGGCAGCCTTGGCGGTCACTACCCCCATAGTACTTTTGGCTTAGGGTTTAGGGTTTGGGGTATATAGCATACTATAGCCTTGCCGAAGCTTTTGCCATCCATTGTCACCTTTGCCTTGGCCGGCTCCTTTGCCTCCCTTAGCATCCTTGCCTTGCCCTTGCACCAACTCCGCGGAGATTACTCGATTCAAGCCCGATGTTGTCTTCATGCCTGCCTCAGCTTTGAGCCAAGCATCTGGATTAGCACCCCAACACATGAACCTATACAACCCTGAAACCCCAAAATCCAAACCTGTTAGCCCGAAAACCGCCAAAAGAAAAACCTAGAAAACACTTTTGTTGGGTCTCCAGCAAGGATTCGTTTGCACCTCGTGGCCTCGTGGCTGATGACTTCAGCCGCTTTCTCGGTCTAGGGTTTTGGGGATATGCATTTTACGACGGCTTCCTAAACGATCATTGTCGGGGTTTCTTTAAAAGGGCTTTGGGTTTTAGGATTTAGGGCTAAAGGTTGACCTACAGATTTATTTCAGTATTTCTCATTGGATTCAATCCTTTGTACGGTTCGGCGAGCAATGGGATCACTTCCTGGTATGTCCTGTGATGCTTGCCCTTAACTATTGCTTACTCCGAACAACTCCGTTGGGTTGCTGTGTTCAGGAAATGAAAGTCGCTTTCGGCTTCCTCTTCTGACTACGCGGTCGTGACGATTTTTGCGATCAGCTTCTCTCCAATGATGAACCTGGCATCAAACATCTGCAACCAAACCGGGAGTCCGAGATCCCAACATGTTGAAAACACAAAGACCTCAAGACTCAACCATGAGCTAACGCGCTTTCGGGCTAATTACGGCAAGCCACCTGAACCCCAACCTTGTGCCGTACAGACTGCGAAGCCTAAGCCCAGAGGCTGCCGAGCACCCAGGCAAATGGCGTCGCGAAGGGTTCCGGTAAGCTCCACTAGAAGCTCCTCGGAACTCGTAGGGTTCGTGAGGTTCGGGTTTCGGGCTTTGGATTTTTGGCGATCAAGGCTTTGAAGGTTTTAAGATTTGGGGGCCATATCGGGCTTTGGAGCTCTTAAGCATTTAGCATTTTGGAGTTTTCGGGCTTCAGGGCAGAATGTCTCACGTTTTGTAGTGTGGGTTTATGTTGATGCCCTTTGTTTATTAAAATGCAAAAAATGAAGAAAGACTGCACAAGGCCTGTACAACTCACAGCACAGTTTTTGAAAAACGAAATGCAGTGGCGAGCCCATGCTAGAGCTGATGTTTTTGTTGCAAGGTGTTCAAGACACCATGAGGTAAGGAAAAGCAGGGAACAGAGAGCAAAAACCTGGCATCCCACGACATGGGGACCAATGGAAAATCAGCAATGGAAAGACTTGTTGGTTCACGGCACTAAAAGGGAGACATAAGGCATATGCAGCGCGAAGGCCATGCGGTGATTGACTTTTTTCTTCGGGCTTCAAGACAAAAACCATGAATAAACCCCACAAGCAAGGTGTGAGGTGAAAAAGCAAGTTGCGTGTGCATGCACAAGTAAGACTTCTCACGAACAGATCCCTGTGACCCGTGCAGCGACGGAAGAACCCTTCACGCCGCAAGGTCCCCAGGATCCGTTTGTAGCGCCGAATCCCGCCGTCCCCTTCCAAGTCGTCCGCCCTAAACTCTCAACTCTAAGCCTGCGCAAGGTCGAAGATCCCACAAAAATCCAACACTTAGGCCTTTGGGGCCTCGCGGTTACAACCGTAGACCATGCCTCCTTAACAAGAACTTATTAGAGCGATGCTTCAGCCTCGACAAATCTTTTTGAGGCCTCTCGACTAGAAGCCTCGCCTCGACGAAACCCTAAGCATCCCTAAACCCAATACCCCCGAGCCATTAAACCCTAAGCACTTAAATCCTACAAGCACACACGAGGCTCAAATGTCCAAAGCATCCCACAGCTCCTGGCTGCCCTGTGGCACTCCTGTCATCGGGGCTTATGAACTTGTGAGAACTCTTGATTTTTGTCTGCAAAAGTCTAAGGGGCAGTTCAGGCTGCAAAAGACAAAGGAATTGGAGTTAGTTCCGGGCCCCGGTTGTTTATGACCAGAGCTCGGAGAGCGAACGAAACCACAAACCGGCTCTAATCGACTAAGCCTACATCCGTATTTAAACCAGAAACCCATGAACCCTAAACCAGCCGTAATTCAGCCTTGCGATAGAGCACCTCCAAATTTCAAGAATGACACCGAAAAGCTTTACAAAAGGCCGACCGCTCATGAAACACAACAGCCCTGCATTTTGCCTTGAATCCGCTAAACAACACACCCCGAAGAACCTACACCTCCGCTCAAAGCCAACAAGCCTTACGTCACAACAGTAGCCGCAATAACAATGACAGTCAATGCCAGTGATACACAACAGCAGAGATGAGATGGCAACTTGACAACCACAGTAACGGAATAATGTCAACAATTAGCCTCTTTTGCACACGATCACCTCTCCGCCCCACCTCGCAAAGCGGTGCCGTCACCCGAGAGGTCGGCACAGGCGGCCTGGAGGAGGCCATGGAGCTCAGAAGTGACCTCGCCGGCTCAGGGCTTTGGGGCTGTGAAGGGTGCCTGTTTTTTTCAGGGCTTTTGAGGCTTAGGACTTTGATCTGTTGGGTCAATGAGAGTTTTATGGGTTTGGAGTGAAGCAGTTCAGGGCTTAAGGTCATTCAAGGGTTCAGAGATGTAGGAGCTGTGTTGTTTAGTGCTCCAGGGCTTCAGAGTAGGAAATGAAAACTAAGGGCGGCGAGGTTGAAAAGATTAGACGAAACCATGCACTATCAATGGTGGAGTGGAAACAGCAAACAACACACCAAACAGATGTCACAGGAGCACACGACCAGCGAGGGAGAGAGCAAGAAGACCAGCAGAAAACGCTGATAGCACAAACCGTCAAGGCCAAAAACTTTCATGCCACATTCCGGCATGAAAGCTTCCGACGTCGGAGAACTTGGAATCGTACTCGGCAGGGTGTATTTAGTATTTGCATGGATCCCGCAAAGGACCCGCAACAGCGCCGCAGCATCCTATTCAAGGCAAAGCCTTCCACAAAGCTCCCCGGCCATTTCCAAATCAAAGGAGTGAAACAAATCGGTCTTGTAATGTGTGGAACGGGTCAGCGGGTATCCACACCCGACCCTGACCGGAAGCCAAACTATAGAAGCTTTGGCCATGGGCGCATCCATGCCCAAGTAGAAATGGTACGCCAGACATGCCCTGGATCCGAGTGAACCCGGCAACCCCGAACAGATGTTTTTTGTTTAAGCCTGAAGCCCTTCATGCTAGCACCATACTCCCTTATACCCCTTGAGACCTTAAAGCCCTCCACCGCTTCGCATGACGTGAATCCGAAACCCGAAAAGAGCAAGCCCCGGATCCCAAATCTTCGATCCCACGCCCTAAATCCCGTACCTCAGGAATCCCAGCCTCGCTGAATCCAAAAGCGCCCTCAAGAAAAGAACACCCTTTCCAAGCCTGTGTGAAACCCTGTCATAGCCCAAAAAACACCCGCACGGTCTAGCTTTGACCCACTTCGCACCTCGTCCTGGACGGATGCCCGGCACTCTGCCACAGCAGCCTTTTCCTGCGGAATCGAGCACCAAGCATGGGGACAAGCACAGGACTTAGGGCTTCTTCTCGGGTTTTGGGGGTATAGGCGGTATGGGCTTTGCGGGCGTCCGGAATTGGGGTTTGCGGCTTTCGGCTCTTTGGGGCGGGGCGGGGATGCACGATTTATCAAGTCTCGGTCACCGTGCCGGCAGTTTGCTCCCTGTGTTGTTGTGAACCTTTCAGTCCCGAACCTGCCACTCCATGCCCCGGGCCTTTCGAATTGTGAGCCCGGATATCCCAAAAATCCTACACGAGAGCCCTTCTAAGCCCACAGCCCTAATCCCCAAGATTGCAGGCCCAAAAGTGTCATAAATTGTCATAAGCAGGCTACATAGGTTCGCGATAGTTGTCATAGCGGACCCACTGAGCGAGATCTTGGCATCCGCTCTACAGGCCCCAGAATCAGCAAAACAAAACCATCTAAGTGGAATCCATGCCTCCAAGGCCGCAGTTTTGGCCAGCGACGCCTGGCAGGTGTCCGAAAATGACTCAATGAAATCGCAATGATGGTACTACTGACAGCAACAACCGCAGATTGTTGTGCATGATCTGCAATATTCTGCGAGATAACGATGATACCGATGTCGTCATAACTACATTTCGTGTCATCATCCCCATCACCATCATCATCATCATCATCATAGTCGTCATCACCATCTTCGTGATCAACCCTGATCATCATAATGATCACCGTCGTCATCGCTGCATCAGCATGGAACTAAACACAGCCGTGCTCATAATCTCGACAACAGGAACAGGGTGATTGGTTCTTGCACCGCAACAATAACAGCCATCGTCATGACACCACTGATGATCGCAATGTTAACGGTATTTCAACAATACAATACAACTCAATCATTGCGAAATAATGAGTCGCGCTTTCACCTTTGCACTTTAATTAGCAGTTCCCATTACAACCTGTTGAGATACCCTTTGTAAGAGCAAGCATGTAATCGACGATTGCTGGTGGTCACGGTCACGGTCGTTGTTTTCATCTTGTTGCTAGATCCTGCCCGTCGAACTTGGGAGAAAGAGCTCGAGTTCAGGCAGACAAACTGCCCAACCCGTAAACTTCAGCCCGAAGCTCAGCTTTAAAACCCTGAAGAAACCCAAAGGCCGAGTCTCTCAGACCTTAAAGCTCGTGAGTCGGAAGCTGGATGCTCCAAGATCCCTTGAGGTCGCTCTCAGGAAGCCCCATTACTCGAACAGTCAGAGCCGAAAAATAGTGCCCCAGTGTAGGGCTGCACTCTGAAAGCCCGATTGGCCCGATTCCCGAGAACCCGAAACCCTGATGCCACAGAGCCCCATTGAACCACAAGGAGCCTGTCCACAAAGGCTTGTAACCTGCAAACCAGAAAGTCCGACCGGTGCCGTGTGCGGGCTTTGGTTCGCACCAAAAAAAGCCGCGAGAGCGCCACACGTTTGGTGTGTGGTTGGCCAAGTTTGATAGGATGACAGAAGTGACTCCACCAGTCCTTCCAAAGTGGCTTCGAGATACTTGAATCCGCCAGTCTTCGTCGCGGCATATGCTCAAAAACAAAGGGCAGCATACGGCAAAGCCGAAGCCGTAATGCTAAACCACAAACCAACCTCAGACCGATGACCAGTATTTTCTAAACCAAGAGAAACCAAACCCCAATTTATAGGGTTCTGAAGAAGTAGTAGTACTGTCCTCATACAGAGTCCCATACAGTTCCCTTGTTACCAAAGCTTAACACACCCTAATTTATTCAAGCCCCCATATTGAATCCCAAAGTAGCTTACAAACTGTGTTTCCGATGGCTTGTGCTATCCAAAACCCCCAAGGCCTCCGCCACCTCACCGGCCGAGGCTGCCTCCACGGCTTCGCGGAGTGCAGCCTCCCCCAGCTTAGTTTTAGGGATGGGCATTTCGGGGTTCCGCCGGGCTTGGGATTTAAGATTTTGGGGCGGGCCGGGGGGGGGGGGGGGGNNGGGGTGAATTTGGGTTTAAGGTTTCGGCTGTATGAAGGACTTATGGTTTGCAGCTGGAAGCTTGCATTGGCAGTCTCGACTGCCTTAGGCGACGCCCAACTTGACTGCCAATGGCCATCGGCGAGGGTCTGGGGCTCGAGGGTTAAGCTTTCAAACATCGGGGTTGCCCCAAGTGTGCTCCACTTCTGCTACCAGCTCGAGCACCTTCTCTAAAGGCAGAATCGCATCGTTGACTCCCCTCTGCTTTCGGTTGGGTAGTCCGCGAACTGCTGGAGGCTTCACGAACAAATTTTCAGAACTGGTGTACTCAAACAGCAGCATGCTAAATTACAAGCATAATTGTAAGTTGGACAGGGCGAATCCCAAAGACCGGCGCGTTGCAAGTAGCTTCATTGGGGTGTGGGACAGGGCTTTGCAAGCTGAAGCTCGCAGTGCGTAAGGGTTAGCTTCGGTTTAGAGTCTGGAGGTGCAACGCTCACGGTTATGATAGGGCCGGATAGGGTCAGTGTCACGGAAGACTTCATTATCAAAACGAAAGTTCCGTATGTCAATGTGCGTGTCTACCTTTCGAAAATCCAACCTCATCCTGCAAAAGCAGTGTTCTAAAGCCTGGATGCTGAAACTCCAAACCGGTTTCCTTAAACCTTTGGCTCCGTTTCAAGCCCAAAGCTTCACCCTCTAGAACACCAAACCTTAAAAACCCTATATGACCGTAAGCCCTAAAGGCCCTAAACTGCTGAACTGCATAAAACTTTTCGAACGAGAAATTCGAGAAAGGCCCTTTCTTTTTGAAGGCCTCCTTACGCAGCCCAGGCTCCGAGAGCTGAAGCCCAGGGGCCTGCGCGGCGCGAGCTGCGGCCAACTCTTCGCCGAAGATGTGCCGGAGCTCCACCTGCAAAGGGGGGGTTTAGGGCTCAAAGGGTTTAGAGGCTTAGGGGTCTAGGGTGGGTAAGGGAACTTTTTAAAGCTATATCGACTATAGTGAGACTCACGTTCGGCGCAAAACTTTTTCCCGAATCTGACTTTACAGTTTGGAGGAAGGCGACGAGAGCCAGTCATGATACTTGCAAGATCCCACGGGTGCAACACAGCCTTTTGAGCCTAACAGTGTCTTACGAGAATTCGGCTTCAATCTCTGCACTTGTCTTGCCGCTCACAGGCTTCCAAGTGAAAGCTCACATTAGGATTCCGCCTCTGTCATCAAGTTCTCTGTTACCTCAGCACGGAGCACGACTAAGTTTCCCAATCAATGCACACCCCGTAATTCAAAGCTGAACCATCTAAGTTTAAGCCCTTCGATAAAACAAATCTCATTCGAGCCTGTGCAAGTACTTCCGCACCCCGCAGCAAACCGTGAATGCAAAAAGGGACCCAAAGCTTCCCTGGCACCTGAGCATTTTTGCTTGCTTCCACCTCCTTGGCACAAAGCTGCCGCAGCTCGTCCTCTGACGCTCCAGGCTTGAGGTGGCTGAGGTTTAAGGATGTTTTAAGATGCAATGTAGGGTCAGGCAAAGGCTGTTGAATCACGGGCTTCGGGATCCTGGCGCAACGCTTCAATCAAGGACTCGTGCATCTCACACCAACATCACGAGAGCCCGAACCCTCAAGCAAAAAGTGCACATCGGATCCAGGTCATTTTAGGGAAATACGGGCCAGAAAGTCAAGCACCCGATCTCGGGTCCCCCGTAACACGGGGATCTTGTGCTTAGCCACAAACATGTGTTGCCTGCTTCCCTTTTGAATGGAGCCTGTTGGCATGGTTTAAAGACTTCAGGAAGAATCATCGGCCCGTTGCTGGGGACTTATAGTGCCGCACAACGGACCCAACAGGAAGCAGCTGGCTATGAAACTGCTTACAGCGGCAACCTCTCAATCTGCACATCCCCACCTCACAGAAAGGATTTGAAGCGACCAAAGGCTCGTGGCATAAGAATTTCGGAGAATAACAGGCCCGAATGGAGATCATAATTTCAAAACGACATGGTCCGCATCATTAGGGCAAAGAGATAAGGTAGCCGTTGACTAAACACCAAACATAAACCAGCATGCTTTAAAGATCCTCTCACTTAGCCCTTCTTCACGGCTGGCCTGAGCAATGTCGCAGGGAGCTGCATCACTCTCGACTCTCTACTTTAGGAACCTAGCCAATTCTCATGCATCGCAAACCTCCAAGGTGTGGCAATCACGCAAGCCAAAAATGGTGGCTCAATGGCGCGCTGCATGATAATTTTGAGCAGCTGCGGCCGCCTGTGGCCCATCCGGGGAGATACAAAATTCTGTTAGGAAAACTTCCCTATTAAAGCCCTTATCATTATCGTTACATGGTTAAACGGCCCAAGCCGCTGCCTCCACGACCTCCGCGGCACGGCGCTGGCCGCCGCATTCCGCGCGGAGGCCCTGAAAGGTCTCAGAGTGTTTCCGACATCTTCCGGATTCACGCTCCTCTGGAATGTTATATTAAAGCAACATACATGATATATGATACACTATTAATTATACAATATACAATACAATACAATATAATTAAGATGTCAGGTGCTAGGGGGCAGCACGGATAAGGGGTTCGCGCTGTCGAGATTTACGGTGAACTATTCAGATTTCAGTATTTCAGGACAAGGAGACGCTACGATGGCCTGAGGGTAGTCCTGTAACGGTAGTTCCCTTGGCCCGCTAGCACAGAAAAACAAAAAACCTGGACATAACCCAACATCCCACGATTTGGGACGACGGGGCTTCGGGGAAAGGCTATCTTACCTGTCTGGCGACCTAGGTTTGAAAGTTCGTCCTTCGGTTCGTGTTGGAGACTTATGGGACCCCCCACGAAGCTAAAACAGGGTGTATACAACACCCGCAATCAAGCGAGGGGCTACTCACTGGAACAGTTTTCGCATTTGGGGTTGGGTTGATTTCTCAAAAACGCTCATAGCACTGCAGGGTTACTCTGCTCATAAGTGCCTGAAAGGCTGGGGTCGCGACCCTACCAATAAACCCTCAACCCTGAAACACTGAATCGGTCGGAAGGAGTTCTGGTCATCGATGGAAAAGTGGCTTCCTGCTTTCGGGGCCCCAAAGCCTTGGCTTAGTGGTTTGGGGCGCCTGCATGGTCAAACCTAATCACACCAAGCCTAAACTCTAAACCGTACAGTCTCAAAACCTCAACACTACCAGTTTGGGCTGTAGGCTGCTCGTAAGAAACCCAATCAAACACTCGAAACCTTAACCGCTTTAACCTCGCCAGAAGATTTACTTGTTTGCCGCTCTTTGGCCTGGAGCCGACGTGCGTAGCTGGTGTGGAGGGAGGCGATCTCCTGGCTCGAGCATGAAAGGATCCCGGAAGGGATTTAAGGGAGTATAGGGCTTAAGATTTACGGTTTAAGACGTTCGGGAATCTTTTTAAGGACTCTTTCTTTATGGATCGCAATACGACAGGTGGGACTTTAAACAAGTCAAACAAATACTCCTGCCATCACTGAGCACTGGCCCATTTGGGAAGTAATGAATTTCCTTTAGCATCCCTGTGATGAACATCCCTAAGGTTCACTGTGGCTTCCTCATGTTTGACCAGGACTGAGCGCAATTGCTTGTACTCGGCAAACTGATAGTGATGATTTTTGGATTGAATCACCTGCATGTTGAATCGTTTCCACCTTCTGAGCGCACCAAGCATTCAATATCTTTTGGGTAGCTTTCTTCTAACCGAAGTCTGAACCTTTTTGCGCACCTGTTTGTACCGTTCCGAGCTGGGGTTCTCGGGGTCCCGAACTACATTTTCTTATCGCTCAGCACCGCCAACTTCGCCTGATTATCCACCTTCCATGGTGCAAAAGGCAATGAGGGTACCGCGTCAAAGTTCACGAATCCTACCGACCGGAATGCATGACCGAAGGGTACCCCTCGTCAAACAAAACCGTCCGCTGCGAGTTGATGTAACTGTTGAATGAAAGCCTCAGCAGGTCGTACGGTACGGTCATGGAATCGATCAACCTGCAATCGTGGTGGACGTCCATGCCGAACTCTATCGCCGCCTTTGTTAAAAAATCGCCCAACACACCTCTTCGGAAGAAGATGTAGCTTACCCTCGGTGCACCGGTGATCAGCCTATGTTCGGATCGCACCATAACCCGAACGTCCTTCACAGAACATGTTCAATGTGAAACCATTTGCGCGAGGAAGGATGAAACGACGTGTTATATTCTGTGTGGTACTTGTGTTGGAAGCACGCAATCATACTTCGCAGTTTATGATGCCGCTGCGACGCAGAGGGTGCTCCAACAATCGCGAGCCATTGTCATTTTAATTTCCGGCAGTCCTCATCCTCTCCTGCGCGATTCCGACACTTGCGTTAAGGTTAAGGTCTTCCATGATGATTAACTCGTATCGAGCGTCGGCCGCCGCCACTAGCGCATTAAGGTTGTCATAGAGCTGGTCTTTGTCTGCATCAGAACGCTGAAGCGTAGGCGTGTACACAAAGACTACCGAGAAACACCTTCCTGTGATCTTCAGTCGGATTTTGCCTACGTCGTGCCCCTTCCGAGGGACAAACTCCCCTGCTGCCTTCCAAGGCCCCCCCGAGCGAAGGGTGCAGCAAGAATCCAACGTCGTTAAGACCTCTGGTTGCGTCCGCCGCGTGCTGTGAGTCGTTCGGCTCGCTGGTTTGGTCCAAACTCGCCCAGTTTGTCGAACGCGCAGGCGGCTGTTTCCTGGCGGTGGTTGACCCCTACCCATCAGCGACTGAGAGGTAGGTTGTACAACCGGCATTGCTGCAGCAGTGAAATCACGAAGCTGTTCGCGGCTTGGAGCCGATCCTTTTCGGCACATCTTGCTGCGTCGGCATTGCCGGGTTCCGGGAAGATAAAAGTGGTAGAGACTCAGACCCGGCTGAGCCGAAGGATAGAGCCGCGCAGCATCAGGCGTGATGTTCTTGTGTGCTGCAAATGCACACACACAACCACACACACACTCATACACAGAGACACACACACACACGCAGACACACAGAAACCGAGACAGCACCACCTGGAAGAACATGCTGTTGTAAATGGTGTTCAGTGGTACGTTTGGCCACCCATCTGCGCGACAGGCTGGCCAGCGACCACGTCGCCAAAACTGATATCTCCCAGCGCTACTTCAGACACAACCATATATCGATGACATCCGAGGAAGCAGATAGATCCATGAACAAATAGCTGGAGCATGGGCGCGCTTCAGCTTTCAACAAAAATAAACACATGCATGAGGCATCATCTCCGGAAGGAAGAGAAAACCACTGCTCACTGAAATCCCTGCTCAAGCAGTGCGCCGCTTGGGCGTCTCCCAAAGCTCCTTCTCTACTTGTGTCTGCGGGGCTCGCATCGGCTCTAACATCCATGCGAGGTTCTTGGCCCTGGACAAGTCCTTGCACAAGCAGGTCCAGTGTGCCCGGAAACAGTCTGGAGCCAGCGGCTGACCTTGAACTTCCATGGGCGCCCCTCTTTCGGGGTCGCGTGCTCAGGGCCACGATAGGCGAGCTCTTTCCCGCACTTTTCCCGGCAATCGCTCCAACTGTGTGCTCTTCGCATACACTTTGCCGGACGAAGACCAAGGTCTTTGAATGGACCCAGGTAGGTAGACACGACGGGCCTCAGCCAAGCAAGCATCTTTAAGCCCCTGGGACACTTCTGAGCCCCGAAAGGTAATGATCACCGGCCATGGTTTCCCTTCCAAGGGTTTTCCATGGTTGGCTGCCTCCACTGAATCCGCAAGGCCCATGATGGCTGTTCATGGGTAAATTGACTCCCAACTCCAAAAGCTATGGTCGAAACCCGATAACCAAAACTGTAACGTCGAAACCCTACACTCCACAGCCTAAACAGTTGAAGACCAAAACATGTAGTGTGGAGGATAGAACCCTAGAGTGACAGGCGGCACCGTGCGATGACGATTGTCACCGTGACCGACGTCTTTATCTGAGCCCTGAACTTGATCCCAGAGTTCGAAAGCCCAGTCGCAAGAGCTAAACCTTGCAAGCCTGCTACAGTCATTGCACCCTCTGTAAAACCTGTAAGGCTCCAAACTCCTAGCCTCAATGGGGCTTTTGAATCTCGGGGCATCCTCTCGAAATTCGGCGGCTGCAGCCGTGGCTGCTTGTGCCGCTGCTGCCTGCAATGAATAAGTTAGCTCTTGCAACGACGGTATGAGTGTATGGGACCATTTTCATAAAGAGTCTCACCATCATGATCATGACAAGAACATCGACGGTAGTAACCGGTAGTAATGATCACAGCTGAAAGCAATCGACATTAAACAAACAAGCTGCTCTTCAGGGTCGTCAACAACTAGGCATGTGTGATGCAGGGTAGTGGCCTACCGAATGTAGGGTTCCGTCTTGTGTGGTTAGGGGGTTCTTTCAAGAGTGCTTGCGGTTTCAGAGAGAGAAAAGCAGCTATCAGATCTAAGTGCCAATTGCCGAAAGTTCGGGTCAAGCCCAAATCTTAAAACCTAAGCCCTGTTGCGCAGGCTTTCTGGATTTGGGGGCTCTATACCCCCCCCCCCCCCCAAGCTCTATGTGGCGTTCAGGGTTTAGAGTTTAGGGATTCTAACAGTTCTAACACCTCAGGGACAGTCCAAAGAAGTGAGTCTACTCCTTCGCTCTGGGGTCAGTAGCTGCGCCTCCACCGCCTTCACGTGCTCCCGCGCCGTGGAAAGCCTCCAGCGAGGATCCCCGAAACTCAAGGCTGAAAGTCCCCAAGATGGGAAGCTGGTGGGCTCCTTATACAAGAGGAGGTTTCTGTTGGGGACCCGGAAGCCGGCGTGATTTGTGGCCAGAAACATGAATCACTGCATCCTGAACCGAGAACCCTGAAATCTCTAGGATCCCGACACCTCACATATTCTCAACCCACCCCCCCCCCCGGCCCCGGCAAAACAAAAAAAAAAACGAAGC